>JAQIXV010000144.1:0-84389 GCA_034700625.1 Tectocepheus velatus
ATTCATTTAGCTCTACAAAGAACTTCTCGAGATTTCTCAAATTATGTATGATCGCTTATCTTTGCACACGCTCGTATGAGAATACATTTTTTTAATTCATAAAAACATTTTTTTAATGAATTTAAATCTGGATTTGAGTACATCTTTAGAAATAATATGACTAAGGGTTGACTTGTCATGTTCCAAGTACAGAACAAACTTTGCATGATAATTATTCGTTTGACAGTAAATTTTCAGGAATAATGAACCCAAACAAATAAATAACCCTGTAACTGTTGTACGATAAGACAATAGTTTGTCAATAGATAATTCAAAGATTGCACCTTGCTCATACTATTAAGTCTTCATAGACTCGAAGGCAATTTTCTGAATAAAAAGTCCCCAAAAAAAAGTTTTGAAAATATTGTCGTAATTCTTGTCGTAATTTATTGTCACTTATTATCCAAACCTCAGTTTAATCGCCATTTTTTGTAAACAAAATTAAATTTCCGGCAAATTATTGAATCGTTTGTTATTTTATTTAATTTAAATCAAATTTAAAACAAATTGATTGTAATTTGAGAAGAAATGGGAAGAAAGAAGAGAAAGCCATCGAAGCCGTGGTGTTGGTATGTCTTCAGATATTTTTTGTATTGAATTGTTATATAAATTGTTATATCAATTGTTATATAAATTGTTATATAAATTGTTATATAAATTGTTATATCAATTGTTATATCAATTGTTATATTAATTGATTGATTGATGTCTTAAAAGGTATTGCAATCGTGAGTTCGACGACGAAAAGATTCTGATCCAACACCAGAAGGCAAAACACTTCAAGTGTCACATTTGCCACAAGAAATTATATACGGGTCCGGGTCTGGCCATCCATTGCATGCAAGTCCATAAGGAGACCATCGATAAGATCCCGAACGCAGTCCCGAACCGAAATAATGTTGATATTGAGATATACGGTATGGAAGGCATACCCGAAGGAGACCTCAAAGATCACGAAAAGTCTAAAGGAAATGAAGTTAAGACTCAATTCAATGAATCCAAACCATTGCCAGTTGTGTCCACTTCTGGGGCGCCAATGATTCCCATTCCGGGTGTAGTCAGCGGTCAGTTGCCCGGAATGATGTCAATGCCGTCAATGCCTTTCGGTTTACCGCAAAACTCCCAACAATTTGCAAATTTTGCGGCCAATATGGGGGCACCGCCTCCGAGTCATCACCAAATGGGTCCGTTCGGGGCTGCGATCCCTCCCCCGCCGTCTTTAGTGGGCCATACGATAGTAGGCGCCGCTCGGGGTCTGAATCCTGGTTTACCAAACAAACCGTTGTTCCCATCCGTTAGTTCGACGACAACCACAACTCAGAGCTCAGTTGTCGGCTCAGACTTTAGACCTCTGGGTTTTGCCCCCAATTCGGGACCAAATAATCCATTTATGACATCGAATGCGAATACGAACTCAAGTAATCCGACGGTCAGTGCGTCGGCTATTATCTCAAAGCCGGCCTCTTCTGCAACGATCGCAACGGCCGGCGCCACTTCAAAGATAGTGCATCCGGAAGAAGATATTTCTTTGGAAGAGCTGAGGGCTCGACAATCAAAATACAAATTAGTTATTCCTCAACAAAAACCTCAACAATCAATGAATGGTCTCAACCATAACGCAGCGGTTTATTCGACACCGACTGGTCCTCCGCCCCCATTGCCTCCAAACTTAGGATTACCCCCACCTCAGGGCCTGTTAGGACCCAATCCCATGTCAGCTCATCCCTCATTCCAACCGACTTTTCGACCGGCGTTTTGAGATAAGTGTTAAGTAAAACAATTTTAAATTAAAAATCAAGTCTTAACTCATAATTCATTGGAACAAAAGTTAATATCACTTTCGATATTCGACTTTCAAATCGTTTGTTTCGATCAAAAAGAGTTTGTGAGGAGTTGTGAGGAGTCAGGTATTTGTCACCTAATTATTACAGCATTTTAACGAATAATTGAATCGTTTTTATCGTTTTATTTTTGTTAATAATTAATTGAATTTATGTTAAAATTGAGTTCGAGATTGACTTAAATACCGACCAAATAATCATATAATGAATAGTAAGTAAACAAACGGTAAGTCATTTGTTGGATGAGTCGAGACCTCAATCATTGAAATACATTTAATTTGTTGACCACTTCTTGACTTCAAAATAAATGACTTTCGCTAAACAAAGATAAGTAACTCAAATGTAATCCTTTTATTTTAGTCTCAAATCTTATTATAAATCAATTAAAGTATTCTTTAGTCTTAAGAAGTATTAAGAAATGATTTTATAATTATATTTACGATTCAGTTGCCAAACGACTGACTATTTTGTAAAAAATCTTTTAACAAAACCCAAAACAATGTGTAAGTACTGAACGTTTGACACAATTTTAATGTTAATTAATGATAACTATTAAACAAAAATGTCATTTCGTTTTGTTTTGCGTCCAAAAAAAACATTTAACTATCGATTCCTTACTTTTAGGAGTGTTTCACACGATTTCCAAAAAAAGTTTTGTTTGAATGGATTTCCTTTGAGGTGGGATTCAATTCATTACTATTTAAATGTATTTTAATTCTTCGTTTCAGTGAATTTCAAATCACTTTTTGAGATAAAAAATAATTTCGAAATATTCTTCAGATTTGAATCAATTTATTTGTCTATAAAATATTTATCGCAAGTATTCAAAGCTCAGAATAATTGATAACTTGAATATATATTGAATATATTTGGAAATGCATTACTATTTTCTGGCGTTTGAGTAGTTTTGTCGAAACCAATGGACCGTCTCTTTGATGCCGACTTCGATTGACGTGAATTTGAAATCCGGTAAATATTTTCGTAACTTTTGATTATTTGCTGTCTTTTTGAACTGTCCGTCGCTATAATTGGTGTCGAACTCCAGTTCCAACTCAATGTCATCACTGAATGCATTGGCGATGAGTTGTGCCGCTTCTCCGATACTAATCTCGTCCTCTTCGCCGACACTCAGAATAATGGGTGAGATTTCGTTGTATGACTTCAAGACCCAAATTATAAGTTTTGCCAAATCTATCGAATATATGAACTGACGCTTCGGTTTTCCGGAACCAAAAACATTTAGTTTTGCTTTTTTCAGATCTAAAGTCATTTGAATCGAAATAAATTTGATTTTAAATAAAAAAAATATTTGAATTGAATTTTGTTTTAAACCAAACCTTTTTGTTTGGCGTCCGTCACAGCGTTATATGCCTTATGGATGAGCCCCGGAATCACGTGACCGTCTTCTAGATTGAAGTTATCGTGAGGTCCGAAAACATTTGTCGGTATAATAGACGTGAATATAGTGTGAGTCAAACGGTTGGGGTCTTTGTTATACTTATAGTAGTTGTCGTAACCCTTATTCAGAATATCTATCATTCGTTTGGCATAAGAGTAGCCAAAGTTAGAGTCGTGTGGAGGACCCAAATGTATCATCGATTCGTCGATTGGATAACTGGTTTTGTCGGGGAATATACAGGTGGACAGACATGATATACATTTGTTTACTTCAAATTCGTGGCACATCTTCAACACATTGTCATTGATGGCCAAATTGACTCTAAGGAAATCCAAATTATTCCTCAAATTCTTGAATAACCCGCCGACGAGTGCCGCCAAATGTATTACATATCGCGGACGCAATCTTTCAAATAGACTCCGGGTTTGAGACAAGTCCGAGAGGTCCGCATCTTTTGAACCGATGAATACGAAACTATAGGAATCAAACTCTTCTTTATTCGACTCCACAACTGATTCAATAGCTTTGCCGACAAGTCCTGTCCCACCCGTCACTAAAACCACTTGTTTTGCGCTCATCTCAACAATTCAATTGAAAACTACTCTCGAATTGAAATAAAAGACTAAAAGTTAGTAATAATGACTCAAATGATTATAATGTAAATACGTGTCAAACAGTAATAAACGGATCCTCTTATCAAAACTTCTGTGATTTTTAAACAAATGTTTACAAAAACTTTGGTTTGTTTTCACACAAACGAGAGTTAGTCTGACATCTGTTGACACTAACAGTGTTTGAGTGTCACTCAGAATAGAGAATTGATTTTCAACTCTTTTTCCAATAACTTGTTTTTAGTTTCAGAAACAATTTTATTTGAATTTTAATATAATAATCAAATTTGAAGATTGCATTCAATCTCTCCTTCAGTGAAATCAAATTTCGTGGTAAAAGTCAAAAGTTTTTCTTTGTTTAAGATATCGATATTTGGATAAAAACAAACTCCTTGTCTATAGTGTCGGTTCCAAAGAACATAATTTCCGTTAACTATCGGTTCTATTGGACCGGAATTCTCGACCATATCATCAGTAAAATGAAATTCAGCCCAAAATGCAATCGAAATGTATTTTGTTTTGAGTTTTGGTAAATGAGAGCTAACATCGAATTTGACAAAAGTTTTCAAAACATTTTGTCTTTCAATTGGTTTTCTTAAGTCGAAAGAAAACAATTCAAAAGCTTTTTCTGCGATCGCTTTCCCGGGATATTCCCAAAGGGGTTGTGACTCAATGGAGGGGTCACTCAAAGAGATTGCATTTTGGATGAGTCGGTCATAAATAGAGAGATCGAAACCTTCGACATCAGAACCGACTTCTGCGTGAATTCGCCACAAATTATCGAATTCTATTGGAATCGCTTTAATGACAGCTCTTTTCGGTAATAATAACACGTCTTTTGAGAGAATATTCGGAGGAATACTATTGAAGAGATACCAGAAGTGCAAGTGATTCCACGGAAGATCACTTGAGTTGAAGTAGGGTTCGCCTAACACCAGACCAATGCTGTTGTTCTCAATTTTATCGAAATCTTTGATTATTTCAATTTTATTCTCCAAATGATTGGTTTTGGCGAAACTCTGAATGAAATCTTCAGTTTTGTTGCTCTTCACTAAACAAAACACTTTTTGAATTTTTCTCTGTTTTGCGGTAATTATCGGCAAAAGACTGGAATCGCCTAAAAATATAGCATTAATTGAGTTCTGTTTTGAAGAGTTGAGGGTCTCTTCAATCGCTTTATTATAGTGTTTGAGTCGAGAGATATCATTAAACATTTGAAGTCGGGTTCGGCTCACAAACAAATGGAGACCACATTTGCATTGAATGGGTAGTGAATCGGAAGAGTTTTTGTCACCGAATAAATTGAACCAAAGGCTGTATTCGTCTCTATTGGCCACAACTCTCACCATATCATTGGTTTTCAGTTCAAAATGTTTGTCATAAGAAGGAAAGTAGTAAATAGATTGCATCCAATGGTCTCTCCACGGGATTGACTTCGATGTCACTGACTTCTCGTTGTATGTCCAAAACGGAGCGATACTCAAAACAATTTCCCCCTCACTGTCCATATCTAAGGCCCACCACATGAAGAGAACGAGAGGACCGCTTATGTCTCGAATGGCTTTAAATTCAACCACTTTTTTGTCGCATCCCTTAAGTGTTGATATGTTATTGAATTGGAACTCAAATACAACTTCTGGTTCAGAAACTATAACAAAGTCTTCGTTTGGTTTCAATTCATTGATTTGAATGTCGTGTAAAACATGGGATCCGTTACAGGATTTGACACTTTCAGGGGTTTTGATACTCGAATTGTCATCGAATTTGAATTCTTCTCTAAACTGATGGTAAGCAAAGAGTGACTCCGATTGAGCCAATTGGCAGTAAATGCGAGCTCTGGACGGAACCAGTTCTGCGTCGGCTGACAACAAGTGCTGAGCGGTGTGTCTGTACGTCGGTATCGCTCCCTCTCCTATCAATTCTGTGTCAAACAGTTCAGCGACCAATAGGTTCGCTCTTCTGCTTAAATCACTGTCTTTTGATCCGACAGTCAATTGATTTGATCTTTTGTTAATCACTTTAATTTGATCCGAAAACCGGTTTTTATCGACAATTTTTTTGGCGCATTCGGCGATCGGTTCAAAACAATCGCAGGCTTTGGACACAAATTAAATCAAATTCAAAGTAAAACAAATGATTCAAATGAAGATCATTACCAATAACTCTATCGGCGCCACTCTTGACAGCCATCATCGATAGGAGTCCACTACCGGTTCCGATATCTAAACCTAAAATTTCTTTGTTTTGTGCCTTAAGTTTATGGACAGCCTTTTCGATGGCCTTAAAGTAAAGTCTATTTCTGTCGGAGTCGTTGACCATATCTGCGAAACCACTTCTGGCCACTGACTGCCACTCATCCGAGTCTTCGGATCTCATTTGCCATTCATTTTGACCACTCATTGGATTAAACTTTTGATTGAAATTAAAAGTCATTTTGCGTTCAAAAGTAGATATCAAACGAAGAAATGACTTAAATCTCATAAATCTCTCCAAAAGTGTCTTTAATTTAAATGAATTGAAATTAAATAACAAACAAAAGTCAGACACAAAACACAAAACATGTGATAATTGTTTTGAATTTTAATTTTCAAACATTAAGACAACTCTCTGTTGTCATTGAAGTAACGCCTTCTCATGGCTACAAATCTAACCTTCAATTCTAATGACCATGGTCAATACAGGGTCAATACAGAGTCAATACATGGTCAATTTATTTGTTGAAATATTTTCAAATTTTAAGACAAAGCCTTTGTTTTGTTAGTATATAAGAAAGAGGAGGACTATATTTACTATATTTATTCATTTTTAATAACTTTTGAGCCTTGAGTTCAAAATATTGCAATACATTAACCATTTATAAGGATTTGATTTAAAACAAAAAGTTTTTATAACTTTTTTTCTAAGAATTTCTTTTTAATCACAAAATATATATTTAATTCTCAATCTTTGAAACATTTTTTGAGTCACTTATCATAAGCTGAAAGTCTTGTAGAGTCGGTGGCCGTTGAGTTGAGATGAGATAACTTTTTTCTCGACTTATAAGAAATTGTTTCATAGTCTGCGACACTCGAACTCTGGTTCAACTGTAGATCCGACTGTTGGACAATCCATTGCAATATTCTGTCCCTTTTTGTTGCGATATCGGGATTAGAGTATGATTTGGTCAGAAAGTTGTGCTCAAAATAAGTGTCTGAAGAGCACTGACATACACTATGGCCAGAGATGTAAAATGTGATAATCGAGAGAATGAAAGAGAGGATACAAAACGTAAACATTAATGAATTGATTAGAACTGTCGGCGCGTTGTATAACAGATCAAAGTTTTTCAGATCATTTCGATTCAAACCTTCAAATCGACTGAAATTAAACAAAGAGTTTGCGATGAGTATAGACAGCGCTCCGGTCAGACCTATCGTCAATAGTGACGATAACATAAAAAAGTAGAGCTGACACCAACTGTGAGGACGACTCCCAGATATTATTGTAATAAATCCGTTGATTATAACCCAGACTCCAATCGAAGCCTCACAATAAGCACTGGTAAGTGAAGTATCGATTTCGATGAGGGAAAAGACGACACCAAACAAACACAGGATTATACCACAAGTAGTCGAAGCGATTCCCAAACCGATCACCACTTTTATTGAATAATGAGGCGATCGACTGATCAAAAGCGCTTCCACTCGACTTCTTGTCGGCACTTTGGCGGTCACTGTCCCGATGGTTGCCATCGGTAATGAAGTGCTGAATGGGACACACCTTTTGGTTAAATTAATTCCAAAAAGTTTTCTCTTTTGATATAAATTTGAAATTTAAAATCAGATCACATTCTGTGTTGAACTTTAATGATAACTGTCTTATCGGTGAGTAATTGTAATAATAGTCTCACATCTGTTGAGAGACTGTGAAGACAGTGATAGCAGTGGTTGAGAGCAAACGCTTTCCGAGTGAACGACTGGTTCACCTTCTTTTGGCAATTATTTATTGAACCAGTCTTTGAATTTGGGTCAATCCGATTAGAAGTAGCGTTAGTTGACCTGTTCTACTGCTTCTTCACCATCACATCATTTGCATTTCTAGGTCAAGGCTCTAAATGTTTGTATCGAAGAGCTATAAGTGATAGATGTTATGGTCTCTTGGTTTGGGATCTTCTTCAAAAACCTGTCAAATGTCCCAAAACTCGAGACCTGTTCTCAAACTTTTAAAAGAAACCAAAACAACAAAAGAAGTAAACCATTAATTTCTAAACACTTTAACCCAAACATAGTCTTCAGTTTTTACCCCTAATTCTTGATAAAAGAAAATAACATTTTTGTGGTTTAATGGAGTGGTTTAACGACTAACCAATTAATTATTAAATCTTTTATTCATACGATTTGTTCAATATTTGTATAAAACGCTGAGTTGTCGACCCATTCACTAAAAGGAACGGATTTTGTGGAAAAACTTTTAATTGATCTAAAAGTTAGATAAAAAGAGGGGTTTTTTGCACGAAATTTAATGGAAATTCACGTTTAGTTTGCAATTAATTGAAAACTATTCAAAAAATTAGATTTTCCCAAAAACTTAAGGTTAGATTCGATTCAATGGAATTTGAGTGCCATTTGAAAAAAATGCGATAATTTTTAAATTAATTTCTCTTAATATAAAAGTTTGTCGAAATGAGAACATAATAATAGTTTTCAATGGAATTGATGTCAATTCACATATGAATACAATTCTTGAGATTTAGAGCTGAGATCAGTCATAGAAAAAGAAGCGAATAATTAGATAATTATCGAAACTAACGGTTCATTGAATGACTTGAAAGACTACAAAACTCTTCTGTTTATTCACTTAAAGCTAACGATAAGAAAAACTTAATTAAAGTAACAATTATTTTATTTGATTGCCTTTCCTCTCAAATATATGTTTAAGACTTTAATCGAAAAATTCAATCAAATGTTTTGCAAATAAACTGAACTGGAAATCAATTTCCGTAAACACGAAAAGAGGAAATAATTTATACGAAAAGTTTTTTTTTAATTAAATTGACTCAAACTTGAATTTAAATTGAATTATTCAAAAGATTGAGCCCATGTTTTGACGATTTGTTTTGAATATATTTTGTCAAACCAATTGCCAGAACACAATACCCGAGGCATTTGGATATTTTCAAAATAATTGTTATTTTCTCTTATTTTTATAGTTCAGGTCTGATAACAAATTTTACTGAAAAATCTATTACACAAAAGAATATTCAATAAATAAATCCGAAAACAAATGAAACTAGCACAGTTTTAGCTTTTGAAATATCAAATTTATACAAACAACAATGACAGTTTATCACAAAACAATCTAGATTAAAAAAAGCAATGATAGCAAAACAGAAAAACTCGATAGACTTTTTGATTCCGAACTAAGGATTGTTTGTTTGTTTTCAATCATTTCTATATTTAATTTGAAATAAAGTTTAGCGACATTTCAGAGATTTGCTGAAAAAATGTTTGGAAAAGTAGTTTTTGATCAATAATTATATGATTTGCAAACAAAGACACTATTAATCAATTTTTAATTTAAATCGCTTTTCATTTATCAATAAATATTACAATGAATTCAATGACTATTTTGATCAAAAGTATTGTGAAAGTTATGAAATGATTTGAATCAATCAATAAATTGAAAAAAAAGATTCTTATAAATGAAGTTTACAAATAAAACTTTTATTTGAGCAAGGCAATGAGCAAGGCAATGAACAAGGCAATGAAAAAGGCAATGAGCAAGGCAATGCGCAAGGCAATGAACAAAGCAATGAGCAAGGCAATGAACAAAGCAATGAGCAAGGCAATGAACAAAGCAATGAGCAAGTTTTGAATGTTTTCACTTTATTTAATGCAAACATATTTACAAAATTTAATTTAAATTAAGTGAAAGAAAAACTCAATTTTCCCTTATTTTCAGAATTGTCTGAGAGTTTGGACATCAAAACAGAATGAAGACAATCACCGATTCTTTTGGCCTTCTATTAGATTAATTGATAATACAATTAGTCGTCGATATAATCAATTAATTTAAATAAGACTTACTTCGTAAACATCTTTGATAGGTTCCGGGTGTAGACTTCCGGACTTCAATTTCTTCAGATAAACGATACCATCAGTCGAGTTGACGGCCAAAGCAATACTTGCGACACTCGACTCGTCCTCTTCACGGCTCACATCCACCACATATTTGGTGCTGATTCGGGTCAGAGTGACAAACAATGGGACGTCACTTATATCCAGTTTTGTTGACTCAAACTCATCGTCAGAAACGACAAAATCGTTGGAATCGGCCGAAACTGAACTGACTTTTGGTATTCTTCAGAAGAAGAAAAATATTTCAATAAAAGCTTTAATAAAGAATTTGAGATACTTTGTGTCAAAAAGGGCTGATTTGATGGCAATGGCCGCGCAGTCTATCAATGATGGAAGTGATCCGCACTCGAGAACTACGATATCGATGTGAAGGACCCAAAAATATTTGTTAGGAATGACTATCAGTGACTTCAGATCAAGATTTTGAGGAATTGATTCGGAAAAGACTGTCTCTAAAAGAGTACTGATATCTTCTCCATGTCTTCCCTCAAACATTGGAGAAGCGTTTGCTGTCATGTCTGCAGAGAAATCAATTCTTCCGCTTTGATCCCAATCCTCTAATTGTAAGACTTCTTCGATTTCGAGTTTAATTCCGACCAAAACGTCGTTATGACCGGACCTGACGTGAGCCGAACCGTCGCAGTTGTGCGTAACGTTTGTCTCAACTGATATCAAATTGTAGTCATCACAGGAACGACCGTCTGATCTAAAGTTTAGATCAACGCCACCGCAGATGTATATCCTCTCGCCTTCACTGATGGCAGTCGATAAAGACATTTCTGAAATTAGTCGACAATTTTTAATAACAATTATTTAAAATTTGTTTATAAAATGATTAATAATTAAATCAAATATTAAACAATTTTTATGAGTTTTGTTTAAATCAAATAAATGTCAAAATTATGACAAAAGATGAAATCAAATGAAAAAACATATGAACACAAAACACGTGCTTTTGTTTACTAAACATTACAAACATTTCGTCATTTCATGCATTGATTCAAAAGTTGAGTCAAATATCGGTTTTGTTTTGTTTTTAATAAATTGTAAACAAAAGGAAAATGTTATTAATGTTTAAAACAAATAAAAGATATTTTCTTTTTATTCACAAAAAATTTTGTCGATTTGAGTCAATCTTTAATAAAGACAATCAAAAGATAAGAGCTGTCGACCAATTGAATCATTCATATCTTCCTCCACTTCTCAAACAAATTGAAGCCGAATGGAAGCCATTCGTTGATAATCACTGGAAATCAGTTTTGGCAAAGAGTTCGACAGAGAAGACCTCCAGATATGTGTTAGCGATGTTTCCCTATTCCAGCGGTTCCTTACATTTAGGTTCAGTTCTTTGACTAATAGATTCCAATTACTTCTAATTGATTGTAATTTTGATATTATCTCAATTGAAGGTCACGTTAGGGTTTATACCACTTCTGATGTGATGTTCAGAATGAGTCATCTTCGGGGGTATCCATCTATACATCCGATGGGATTCGACTCCTTTGGATTACCCGCAGAAAACGCCGCAAAACTTCATTCAATTGAACCCCAAATTTGGACCAAAACTAATATAAATCAAATGAAACAACAATTGAATGAAATGGGATTTCAATTCAATTGGAGAGAGAGTACAAGTGATCCTTCATTTTATAAGTGGACGCAATGGCTGTTCCTTCAGTTATATAAATCAGGTCTCGCCTACAAAGGGATGGGTTTTGTTAATTGGGATCCAATCGATAAGACTGTTTTGGCCGACGAACAGGTCGATAGTAAAGGCAAAAGCTGGAGAAGTGGTGCCAAAGTTGAGAAGAGATGTCACAAACAGTGGTTTATTAAAACCAATTCATTTGCAAATGATTTATACAACGGATTCGATATCGAAAACAGCGGTCATTGGAGTCAAATATTTCCGATGCAAAGGAATTGGTTAAAGAAACCGAACGGATATCTATTTTATTTGAAACTCGCAAAAAGTGGCGATACTTTCCAAGTGTTCACAAAATATCCGGAATTGTTTATTCATGAAAAAGCTTTTATCGGTATTTCTGCTAAACATTGGCTTTCAATGAATGACACAATTAGTGAGAAAATCGTTAATCCATTCACTGATAAACTGATGGATATTAGAGTCGTTGAAAATGATTCCGTTCCCCAATCGACTCAATCAACTGTTGTTGTGCTGAGTGAAGCCTTCGAAGACATTAATCTGAGAAAATCTATTCTAGAAATGAGTGATAAATTGAAAATCGGGGGATATTTCACTTCATCCACTTATAGGGATTGGCTTATTTCAAGGCAGAGGTATTGGGGAACTCCTATTCCTATTATTTATTGCAATAATTGCGGAATACAAGCCGTTCCTGAAGAACAACTACCCGTTCTTTTACCTCAAATAACAAGCTTTGAAACGCCAACAACTGATTCAAATGATATCTCAAATCCGATCAAAAATTTCGCACCAAATGATTGGTTCGTTTGAATCGATTAAAAAAAGATAATAATTATATTTTGTCTAAATTTAATCGACAGGTTATACACCGATTGCCCCAAATGTGGGTCTTCTTCAGCGGTTAGGGAGACCGAAACCTGTGATACCTTTTTTGACAGTTCGTGGTATTTTCTGAGATACGCATCAGATCCGTTGGACAATAAGCCATTCGACTCGTCATCAGTGGTTCCGACATTTACTTATGTTGGCGGCAAAGAACACGCGGCTCTTCATCTACTTTACGCCCGATTTGTAACTCATTTCCTGTACTCTAAAGGGTTTTGTCATTTTAGAGAACCCTTTGAGAGGTTATTAATGCAGTCTATAGTTAAGGGAAAGACATATAAAATCGATGGCAGATATATCACTGAAGAAGAGGCCAAAAATCATAAAAACGTTGTCATCGAATACGAAAAAATGTCGAAATCCAAAGGAAATGGAGTCAATCCTAAGGAATTGGTCGACAAATATGGAGCGGATGCCACGCGTTGGACACTCATAGCTGACGGAACCACTGATAGGGAGAGACTTTGGGATACCGAACAGAAAGAGTTTTCCCCAACTCTTATATTCTTTCACAGAGTTCTGATGACTATCGAAGAGTTTCGAGATATTAAAAGTGGAAAAACTCTTATAAATGGACATAAAGTCAAAGAAATGGACAAACAGTCGCTTGAAATCGCAAAACAAGAATTGTTACGATCGAGGAATAAATGTATCGACAAAATGGTGTTTAATATCGAGTATTCATATAAACTGAAGACATCAACGATAGCTATCTTTGAATTTATTAAAACAATGCGAAAGTATTTCCGATCGGATGTCATCAAAACCATTGAATACGAGAGATGTTTGGCCGCACTTCTTGTTATGATCTCTCCATTTGTTCCGCACTTTTCTGCCGAATGTTGGAATGGATTCACTTCTCACGCAATCGGTTCTGAAGAATACGATATAAGTAAAAGTGTTTTCGAACAAAGATTTCCAGAAATCGATGACAACTCTTATGAACACAAAATTCTGTTCACTTATACCGACAAAAAGGGACGACATTTGGTGAGTCATGACATGAAAGTCACCCGAAGTTCGCTCAAAGATTGGACTGAAAATGACATCAAACGAGTTATTGATGTCAAAGAAGAAGACATCGAAAAAATAGAGATAATCAAAGACGTGGTCGCAATCGTTAGACTCAAATACTGTCCAATAAATGAAGAAAAAGACGTTTCGTTAAATTGAATCAATTTTTAATCTAATGATTGAATTATAGAAAAAGTGATGAAAATTAGTTTTGAGTGAAATCTGAAGAATCGGAACCAATGGTTGACATCCGGTTGACATCAGATCTAAACTCTTCTCTTTTGAGTACTGATATACAAAACTGTAATAAAATTTAAATAAAATTTAAGACAATTAAAATTGAAGCAAAAGATACCATTATTTCCTCTAATGAAAGCGTCGCCATATTTATTCTTAAGCTGTCCGTTGACGTACTCTTCTGTCTGTTCCAAAGCGATATTCATATATCCGTCCAAACAGGCCAACACTCCTGACATAACATAATAATCAATTAATTTTATCTTCAATTCAATTGAAGGCAAACCTCTGTAATCGACGCCTGAATTAAGTTTTACGACAACCGGTCGACCGATTATTTGCTTAAGAAATTCACTCGGAGTTTGTCGTCGACTCATCTCTTCAGTGATTTGCCTTTAATTTGATTAAATGTCAATCAATTTGAAGATTATTTTGATTTTAAATTTTGTTGAAACGAATCACATGTGAAGTGATGTGAAGTGAAGTCAAATCAAATGTTTTCAATGAATGTCAGCTCAAAAATGTGTTCAACTTTTGCCACAAATTATGTGTATTTTATGAATAGAGTTGTCTGTACTTAATGTGAGTTATACCAAGGGATGAGTCAAACAGTTTGTAAAAACTTCTCGAAAAACTCATTCATAAAAGAGTGAATGAAGTCCCCCATTGAGTGTCAGTTCCCGACTCAACCCCCGACTCAACCCCAGACTCACTATAAGTAATTCATTTGTGAATGAAGTTTCAAAATTGAAAACAAAGTACCACTACTTTAAAGTCATGTTTTTTTATTCATTAATATTTATTAATGATTACAATTAAAATCGATATAAACAACAAAAATGTATTACTCTTTGGCCGACACCAAGAGTTTTGATAAAAACGGTGACCGATATGTCACTCATTTGGCGTTAAATTGTGATAAAAGCCAATTAGCGGTCAATTTGTCGAATCAATTGATTGAGATTTTGGACTCAAAAACACTAAAAAAGATATTAACTATTAATAGAGATTTGGATGATTTGAATCCAGTAATTAAATATTCGCCACAAAATTCAAATCAACTGATTGTCTGTACTTCAGATTCGGTCAAAATTTTTGACTTAAGAAACAGTTCTCACAAAACAATAAAACAATTCAAAGTTTTTGACGAAAATGAATTAAATTTAAATGATATCCCATTTAATCAGTTATTGTGTTTTGACTTCAACTCTGACGACACTTATCTCTGCGCCGGAACCGAGTCTTCAGAAAAAGACAAAAAAAGTTATCTTTACTTTTGGGACATAAGAAGACCGGCACTTGTTTTGGGAACTTATTGTGAATCGCATACCAATGATGTGACAGACATTTGCTTTGATCCAAAACGAAGACATATCTTCGCGACCGGAGGTTGCGATGAATTGATTAATATCTTTGATTTGAATGAAACCGAAGAAGAAGACGCCTTATTGTCAACCCTTAATGTCGAGTCAGCCATCGATCGTATTTACTGGACATCAAGTCTTGAGAACGGATTAATTTGTTTGACTCGAGACGAAGCCATACAGTTGTGGGACTTCGAAGATGTGGCGCCAAAAGTCAACTTTAGTGGCATTTCTTCGGGTCTGGGCTTTGATTATGTCATCGATTTCTTACCGAACGTCGGATCAGTTTTTGTCGGCGATAGGAATAATTCGGTGAAGACTTTCGATGTCCACAAAAACATTGATTCCGTAGAAATTGAGTATAATTTCTGTCTGACTGAAGGCCACAACAAAATGGTGCGAACCGTTGCCTCGGATTCTGACAATTCAATCATTTATTCCGGTGGTGAGGACGGAGTGGTTTGCGTCTGGAATAGACTCGAATCGAGCGATTCCATTGTCCGTAAGAGTCAGTCAAAGGGAAGGACTAAAATCAAGATTAAAGATAAGAAACGGTCGAATCCCTATTGAATTCTTAATATTGTCTTTATTTTTCACTTTTTATTATTTTATTTCAAAAGTTTATAAAAATATTTGACATATATTTAAACAAAAAATAAAAGATATCTTTCATTATAAGTAAAAGTGTTTTATTTTAATTTAATTTTTTAAAGACTTTATTCAAAACAATTTGATTGTCTTTAAGACATAAATCGAGTCGAAGTCGACTGTCATTTGAATGACATTCCATTCGATAATCTTCTGAGTGATTGTCATTACTATTGATGGTCTCAATCGTCCAAATATTATCATAGAATCGATTGGACATCGATTTTGCGATTCTGTGATCAATAGAAGAGTCTAATCCGATGACAATCAAAGAGTTTTTATTCAACTTTTTTCTGCAATTATTGGCCGTTTCTATAAGAAGTGTCGACAACTCTGTCATCAATTGTTTCTCCTCTTTATTTCTTTTTAACCTTTTATTCAAAGGCTGTTTGCCTTCACTTCTTTCCATTGGATCCAAAGGTTTGATGTAATCAAAGATGTCTTCAATTATTATAGCGATTGGACACAAATCTGATGATTGAATACACATTAAATGGTTTACTAATGAGTCGTAAGTCGAAAGATAATAGACTTTCAGAAACTGAAGAACCATTGATCCCGTGTTCACATCAATGGCTGGCATTTGATGGACACGTTTTGGCATTTCTTTGGGTTTTTCTCTTAAGATGTAATGAATTTCTTCATATTCTTCGAGAAGAATGGTTTGAATCAATTGAAACAAAAGACTTGATTTACAGGACATGTCTTTACTGACAAATAAAACACTTTTAGTTGTCTTTGAATCCAAAGAATCATTTGTTTTGTTTGTTTTAATCGGAAATATGTTTGAAATCAATTCAATGTTTGAAAACATTTTGAAAACTAAACAAAAATTTTGAATCGAAATCAAAGGAAAAGCATTTCGTCATTCATTGCAATCAAATGTGTTTTTGTCTCTCAATTGGCGCTCAAATGTCTCTCAAAGCGATCGAAGCCTCAAATCATATGATTTCTGTTTGTTTTCATTTAAACCAAACGTCAAACCAATGTTTGACACAAATTTCAAAAAGTATTCACAAAATACGTATAAAACATATGAGAAGAGATAGCTTTCGATAAAACTATAAAACAATAGAAAAATAGATATTTTATTATATAATAAGTTATTTATAACAAAAAGATTTGTATATATTATTAGATTATATATTATAAATGTGTAAACGTATTGAAAGTTTATTATATTTATCAGAGACGGCGTATTCAAAGAAAGAGAGGGTCTATGAGTTATCACAAAACTTAATACTGTTTTGTGAACAAACTCTTTAAGCTTTTGTCAATTTTTTGAAGTGATTTAAACAACTATTTGAACATTAAATTAAAATTTGATTAAAAGTTAATAAAAATAGATTTCATTAAAAAATCTTTTGTTGTATTCATTTGAAAATCCGGTTTTACTTTTGATTTGTTTTAAATATTTTTAAAATCCGTAATAATTTTTCCGTAAAAAATGTGATCCAATTTTGAATGTATTTCCAAAATAATCACAATATTTGTCTATAAAAAGGTGAAAATATTTGACGAAAGTATTATTTAATGTTTAGTTTATTTCAAACGATTCAATCAATTTTGAGTTAAAATAATGGAAATATTTTTTGTTTTATTTTCACAAAATATGACAAAAGCCTGAAATAAACGCTTAATAAAAACTGAATGAAACGAAAAACTATTTTATTGTTTAATAATATTTCGTTAAATAAATAATAAATTTATTGACAATGAATGAGAAGAAGTCCTCAAAAACAAGACTCCTATTACCATAACTGCGGTGTCATTACATTTTGCAGATAATTGTCGTCGGATTCGCTGCAAAACATATTTGCAAATACAATGTCTGCAAAATAGCCACTCATTTGTGTGAATCTCATTGAAAAAAAAATCCAAATCTTCTCAATATTTCTCAAATAATTATTATTTTGTATTATTTATTGAGTCTTTCAGTCATTATATTTATATTTTAGTGAATTTTTGAACAAATATTTGAATTTAGTTTTTATTTGTCATTTATTTTTCAAACCTAAGTATCAAATATTGAAATCAAATTGAAAGCCATTTCCGAATCAAATCCAATCCATTGATCATTAAATTGAAAACAAATATTTGTTTTTATGATCTTATGATCTGATTCTTAATCTATTTCTTAATCTCAAAAACGATGTCATTCTTAAGAGCACTGGAGAGGGGAACGTCACCTATAGATTGGTGTGAAACCAATTATAGGTATTCCCCACTAATTGCAGAATTCATTAATACGGTATCCATTAATCATTAATAACTTATCTCTAAATTGTTTTACATATGATTTGAATGTTATTAAAGGTGACAAACATACTGTTCCTGTTATTTCCCGCTCTGTTGAGCCAACTGTTCAAACAATACGCCCGAACTGTCAATCGAGGGGTTTATGTCATTTGGTTTCTCTTCGGATTAGTCGGTATCTGTTCCGCGTATTTTCACGCGACTCTCAGTCTTGTGGGACAACTACTCGACGAATTGGCTATACTATGGCTGATGGCGGCGGCATTTGGTATGTGGCTGCCCAGAAGGCACTACCCCTCGTGGCTCAAAGGCAATCGGTTTGTTATCAACACATTATTTCAACCCTATATTCAATCGATTTTTTACTTTAATTCTAGAAAACATTTTCAATACTTATTGTTTGGTTTAAGCATTTCTGCGACTTTCCTCGCGTGGGTCTATCCCTGGATCAACTGCTTTGCGCTAATGATTTTAGGAGTACCCGCTTTCGTACTTTTACTCTTAGAACTTAGAGTGTGAGTCAAATATTCAAAATCTCATCACTTATTGAGACTATAATCTTGTTTTGATGGACAGGTGTCGTAATGTAAGAGTCAAACGATTGGGTTTGCGTTGCTTTTTGTGCTGGATATTTGCATTGTTCAGTTGGATATTCGATCGAATGTTTTGCGATGTCTGGTCTGCCGTCAACTTTCCATACCTTCACGGGTTATGGCATATACTGATAGCCATCACTTCATATACGGTTTGCGTATTATTTGCATATTTTGATGCAATCAATGAACACGAAGAGAAACAACCGGTTCTCATGTTTTGGCCCCGAAATGACTTTCAATTAGGAGTCCCTTATGTCATACTCAAGAATGCCGTTGAATAGAAACAAGTCTTCCTCTAATTTATTACTAGTCTTTAAAAAATCTTAATTATAGTTAACTATTGATTGTATATATACTTAAAGTCGAGAAAAAAATAGTTATTAGTGTTGAGAGCTATTGAGACGACAATAACTTCATTCATTACAACGATATTCAAAACTTATGCACTTTTGAACAAATTGTTTAGATATACATTTATTCCCATTATTCGGACAAATATTATATAAAATTTTAATATAATTATTAGATTTTAACTTAGTTTCCGTCCAAAACGTTTGTTATGTTTGAAAATCACTTTAAATAGTTATCCAAATAAAGATTGTTTTGACTTAATCTCAGTTTTCAATCGATTCTAAAGTAATAACAAAACAAAACGATTAGAAATTGATTCAACTTATCATTTGTGGCACTTCTTCTTCTAATAAATATTGGAATCGATGTTCAAAATTGATTTGAAGGTAAATATTTGGTCCAAAACTATTTATAACAAATCAATAATCGAGTCATTAAATAAAAGACATTCACATAAAGTCAAATGAATGCCCAAAAATCGATTTAAGAAAAACAAGAGTTGTTTTGGCAAATGATAAGTGATTTTTATTAATCTCTTTTGTATTTTGTATTACACGTAGTTTTGGAACAGAAATTATATCGAATTCAAAAATTTTAGTAAAAAATATAAGTTTGAAAAACAAAGTTTTAATGTTTAGCAATATTTTAAGGCTTTTTTTAATATTGATTTCTGTTAACATTCTTTTGATAAAAGTATCAATTCTTTCGCAAAAACGATTCCGTAGACTATTAAGCGTTTAATTGAAGAAAAACTAAAAATTATTTCAATTCAAATGATTAGGTATTGAATGTCAAGAATATAATTAATGAAATGAAAGGATTATTTGAGAGACAATTCGCACTAAAATACCAAAATTGAGTTCTTATTAATTGAATTAATGAATGAATTATTGAAAAGGAAGTCATAATCGATGGAAATAAACGATAAAAACCTTAACACAAACGCAAAAATCGATCCAAAAAATCAAAACTAATTCTAATAATTGTGTAAAAAGTATGGCATAAAAGTCGAGTTAAATAAATGTTTATAAAAACGTTTTGATTGTGTTTGTGTTGCATCACATTATGGAACACCTCTCCTGACCGGCCGGTGCCTCAATCTATGAAAAGAAATAATGAATTAGAAAACATCATTTAATTGACAGTCGAATCCGTTTATTGTGAACCGAAGCAAATACTAACCGATTCTTATATTTAACTTATTTTCAAACGAATAACAATTTTTAACAGAACTGAAGCGCAAAACAATTTAGGGATTGATTTACACAAAAAGGAGTTCACATTAAACGCAGTCAACTGTCACTCACTTTTGAATATTGAATGTCAAACCTGTTGTGATCTGAGGTAACCCTCGGAAGAGCGATGAGCGGATGTACTGACCAAACGTTTCGATGTTTTTCGAGTCGCCATTTCCTGCGAATCGAATAAATATATTATTTTCGAGTTTACGTTCAGAGATGACATACCTCTCCGCTATTATTGAGAAGAGTTGTTTGCATTGCGTCGGATGTAAACCATGTCTGGCCTTTCATAACGATATCATTGGGAGGACTGTGCGCTGCGTTGCTGTCAGAGCTCCAGATAGTGATCGTCTGATTGGGTTTAATGACAATCGAACGGTGAAACTTGAAGTGTGTGTCCAAATCACCCGCATTTCTGATGAGTTGCCAACCGGAGAGTGAGACCTCTTTGTCTCCCTTATTGAATATTTTGACGAACTTTCCATCTTGGTCGTGCTCTGATATCTCAACATCAGACTTAGCGTTAGAGTTGACCACAATATCGACGGTATTCTCTTCTTCCTGAAGATAAACCGTTCGCTTCCTTTTGGCGCCTCTCGGAGTGTAAGTGCGCGGAGAGACCACTCGACTGCCAGAACTGACCACTGGTGAGGACTGTGGCGATGATAGGTTGAGGCGACTCTCTTCCCCTTCCAATAGCTTTCTGTAAGCACTGATTTCCATATCCAAAGCAATTTTGATGTCCAATAAGTCTTGATATTCGCTCAAAATATTTTTAGTGTCGTCTCTCATTTGTTTGATCTGATCGTCTTTGGCCTGCAAAGCATTTTCCTTCCACTCCCTCTCCTGTTCGATGAGTCGCTCCAAGTCTTTGATACGATTAGTCAGCGACTGATTAATGGATTCGATTTGACTCAACTTCGATGTATTCGACTCTAATTTGGTCCTCAATTGAGTCATTTCATTGCTTAAAGCATTAGAAGCGGTCGACTTCTTATCCAAAGCATTCCTCAAGTCTTGCATTTGAGTCTCATATTTGCGTTCGATGTCGTCCCTATTCATTCTGAGCTGCGCCTCATTCTCTTCCCTCAACTCTTTGAGCTCTTCTGCGAGTCTTTGTTCGTATTGTTCTCTGATCTGATTGTCAACCATTTCTGTTATCTCCGTCTCCTGAGTGATACGCGTCTCTTCCATCTCCTTCTGGTGGACCTGTTCTCTAAACTGAAGATCTTCTGACAAACTCTGGAGTCTGTTCTCGAGATCTACGCGAAGGAGAGTCTCCTCCTGTAGTTGTTTGCGAACTGTTGCCAATTGTTTCTCCATATTATCGATATCTTGTTTCGCTTCTTTGAGGTCATCTTCGGCTCTCTTCCGGTCAGCAATCGATTGATTTAAACGAGACTTCAATTCTTCGACGTTTTGCTCCAAATTATTGATTCTCTTGTCAGCGACTGATAACTCTTTATCTCTTTTATTGAGCCTTTAATGACATAAAGCAAAGCATTAATAAGGAATCTATCGATTCAATGATGAAGTGATGACATCATAAGAATGTGTTAACAATTGATAAGAGAGGCACTGATAGGACAGGTATTTGTTTTGAAGGACAATAAAAGTGAAATTAGGGCTAAAATCCGGTAATTTTGAGAATTCCTTTTTCGACAATAAAACTGAATAAATATTTCTCAGATTTTTCTAATAAAATGATTTAAAATCAATATTTGAGTAATACTTAAATACTTGAAAAAAAATAATTAAAATAATGTCTCAAAAATTCATTCATTCATTACATTACATGACATCATATTTTGGGTTATTTTTAGAAATATTTTTGATTTTTGAGTCAAATTCAAGGATTAGTTAATAAGAGATTAAAAAGAAAAATGGATTACTTGACGGTCAGGTCTTCGCAATCGTTCTGTAATTTGTTTGACTCGATCTGAAGCCTCGCCTTATCTTTTGCGGTGTCGTCCAAAAGACGTCTGGCGTCAGACAACTCCTTCTCGTAAAGAGTCTTAATAGAGACCACTTCCCGACTGGAGGTCTCGTGAGTGGACTGGACCTGAATTGAGAGCCGACTGTTCTCGACCTCAAGATGTCTGACTCTTTCGATATAATTGGCCAAACGGTCATTAAGTCCTTGCAATTCAGTCTTCTCTTGAAGTCGTGATAGGCGTGAAGGCGATAGAGGACTGACAGGCCTTTCGCTTGAAGTCACCTGTTCTCCAGTTGATCCCGAACTGGTGATAGTAGTGGTGGCCGTCTTCTTGTGAGACTTTGACGCCATTTAAATCTTTTATTAAATTTTATTTTAATTCAAAAACTAATTGAAATAAAATACAATGAAATTAACGAACATTTGATAAAATGCTTGAATTGTTTAAAATACCGGTCGAGTAGTCACTCACTCATTGACTGCAGTGTTGTCTCAGAGACCGCACCCAAACTCAGCCCAAAGCCAACCCTTACAGCACTGGAGTGACTCCCCATTCGTTTCCTGCGTTCACTCAATGCGCGCGAAATTTGGTTAAAAACTTAACTTTGATTTCAATTGAATTTTTCATTGAATTAATCGCGAGATTAAAACAGAATAAAGTATTTAATCGTTTCAAACAAATATTCAAATTATCTTTTGATAGAAAATCAGTCATCGATTGAAATCAATTAAAAGACTTTTTCTGTATTTTTCATATTCTGTGCATTTGTTTAAAAGTTGAATAAGTGATGGGTTTGGATAAAGAAAAGCTCAAGAAATTGGAGGATATGGCAAATATATTGAGGATTGAATCAATTAAAGCAACAAATGCCGCCAAATCAGGTCATCCGACGTCTTGCGCTTCGATGGCGGACTTGATATCAGTCCTCTTCTTCCATACGATGAAGTTTTCAGTGAAAGAACCCAAGAATGCAAACAACGATCGGTTTATTCTTAGCAAAGGACACGCGGCACCCATTCTGTACGCGGCGTGGGCTCAGACCGGACTCTTTCCTCCCAAAGATCTCATGAATTTACGTAAAATTGATTCCGATCTCGAGGGACATCCCACTCCTCGCCTCAACTTCATTGATGTCGCGACCGGTTCTCTGGGACAGGGGTTGAGTGTTGCGTCCGGAATGGCTTATGTCGGCAAATATATCGATAAGAGTTCGTATCGCGTCTATTGTCTGATCGGTGACGGAGAGTCAGCCGAGGGATCGATATGGGAGGCCCTCTCATTCGCCTCTCACTATAAATTGGATAATTTGGTCGCAATTTTTGATGTCAACCGTTTAGGTCAGAGCGAACCGACAGCACTCGGACACCAAATGGATGTCTATTTGAAAAGACTCAAAGCTTTTGGATTTGAAGCGCATGTCGTCGACGGACATAATATTCAGTCTCTTTGCGACCATTTCGACAAATATTTGAAAGTCAAAGACAAACCGCAGGCACTCATCGCTCAGACCTTTAAAGGAAAAGGTTTTGTTGGTATAGAAGACAAGGAGGGATGGCATGGAAAGCCTTTGGCAGAAAAGGCCGATGAAGTCATCAAAGCTTTGACTCAAAAAATCTCAAATAAAGAAATAAAGTTTGATATAAAGCCACCGAAAGAGGACTGTCCTAAAGTTGAACTCAATTGTGTGAAGCTCTCAGAAGCGCCCAAATATAAATTGGGAGATAAGATGTCGACCCGACAGGCATACGGTCCCGCTTTGATCAGTATTGGAAAGACCTGCGAACGCGTCATAGCATTGGATGGCGACACCAAAAACAGCACTTATTCAGAAACCTATAAAAAGCAGTTCCCCGACAGATATATCGAGTGCTTTATCGCTGAACAGAATCTGGTGGGAGTCGCCATCGGGTGTGGCTGTAGAGGACGTACTATTCCTTTTTGTTCGACATTCGCCTCATTCTTCACCCGAACCTTCGATCAGATAAGAATGGGAGCCATATCTCAGGCGAACCTCAAATGTGTTGGTTCTCACTGCGGAGTCTCTATCGGAGAGGACGGTCCCTCACAAATGGCTTTGGAAGACATAGCAATGTTCCGAACGATTCCGAACTGCACTGTCTTTTATCCGTCAGATGCCGTCTCAACGGAAAGGGCGGTCGAGTTGTCGGCACAGACTCATGGAATTGCATTCATTCGAACTTCTCGTCCGAACTTAAATACAATCTATAAAAGCGATCAGAAGTTTGCCGTCGGAACAGCACTAGTCGTTAAAAAGTCAGATTCAGACAAAGTATTACTTATCGGCGCCGGAGTCACACTTCACGAGGCCTTAACAGCTGCCGAAGAACTGGACGCCAAACATAAGATCAAAGCCCGAGTTATCGATCCCTTCACTATTAAACCGATTGATGTGAAGACAATCGCAGCAAACGCTAAAGAATGTGGCGGTAAAGTTGTCATCTCTGAAGATCACTATTTAGAAGGAGGTATAGGAGATGCCATTATGTCAGCCCTGGCTTTGAGCGGAATTCACTGTAAATTTGGTCATTTGGCGGTCAAAGATATCCCCAGAAGTGGTCCTCCGCAGGCACTCATCGATATGTACAGAATTGGCGCCAAAGCTATCGTCGAAGAAGTGCTTCAAATAATGAAATAAACATTTATCTGACTTTCGTTCAACTTTTCAGACCTTTTCATCGATTATTTCATTGAATATAAAGTTATAATTTTCATCAAATTTCAGAAAACTTTTATCTTTACTGAAATTCAAATTCAGACAATTTTTAAGAAAAGTTTATTTAATTTATTTATATTTTGAAATAAAAAACTTAGTTTTCATTTGGGTTTCCGTTTGATTGCAATGACATCGCTATATGTCTTGAGATATGACTTTGCGTTAAATCAGATATTTCTAAACCCAAAGATTTTAATAAAAACAAAAATTCAATAAAAATCTATTGAAGTCTCAAATATAACCAAATTCTATAACAGAATAATTAGATCTGAATCTGAAAACAAAACAATAAAATGCTTTTATATTATTTGTGAGTAGAAGTCAATCAACTCTTTGATCAGTTGAGAAAAGTTTCTCAAAAATCATTGACTCAAAACTCAAAGCAATTTATCGAAAAAATTGAGTTGAAATAGTGTCAGACCATTGGAAATGGTATAATGAATGAACATATTTTAAAAATTCAAATTAACAAATGATTGTTTCCATTTGATTTTGATTCGAGGAAACGGAGGAACGGCATTACGAGGCGTTTTATGCGCCAACACATTAACCAGTGTTTATCTGTTGAAGGTTTGCCGATTCACGCACTCTGTCTATGATATCAGCAAAAAATAAAACAAAATTATATTTTATTTGATCCGTCCGTTTGTGAAGCGAACATTACTTTTGTAAGCAATGAACAAATGCTTCGTCACTTCAAAAGCAATTACATTAACTGACATTAAAATGTATTTTACATTATTTTTATTATTTAGACTCAAATAATACTATAAAAGATTTTTACCGAATGACAAGTGATTTGACTTCAAAACCAGTCGACTATAGTCTGTTTTAGTTCAGTATCAGTTCCAGTACTTCACAGTTTGATTCCTCTCCTCTTAAGTTGAATTTGAAAAAATTGTTTAAACTTTTTGTTTTAGTTTTAATGAGGAATCGAATGGAAGAGCAGTCATTCTTGTGGTGAGTATTGAATCAATTGATTGACTCAATCATTAGAATTGTTTTCAAATTGAAATTTATATGAGTTTTGAGGAAATTAGTGAATTGCGTCCAAAATCTGTTGAAATCTCTGAAATTTATTTCAAATTTATTTGTTTGTCTCGTTTTCTCACCGAAAGCTAAACTCAAGTATTTAAAGTCAAAAGCGATGCTATAATTGGCTATTTGACGGTCAACGACACCGTAAGACTTGATTCGAGACATGTTTTCATAAACTTTGATCCAATCGATGCTTTGACTAAAAGTTTGGACCCGTTTTTACTTTACTTTGTTTTGTTTTGTTTTCCATCAATTGATTAGTTATTCGATAGCTTTAATTGATTTATATTTTTTTTCAGCAAAGAATTCAATATATCATTCATCGAATGATTAGTAATTCAAAAACTTTTTGTTTTAAATTATCAACAGTTTTGTGTCAATTATTATTATATTAATGGCATGTTTTCCACTAGACATAATAATCCCCTAGCACGTCTCACTAATGACTAGCTAAACTCAAATTTTAAACGATTCGTTAAAATATCATTAAATGTCTTGAATATTGGTTTTCGGACCAAATTCTTGAATCGATAGAAAAGTAAAATAAGTCATAAATTATTTGATTTCTGTTTTTTGTCTCATTTTTTATCTGAAATTCACTTTTCTATTGAGGAAATAAACTCTGAAATCGGTTTTTATAGACAACTCTTGTCTGAGTTTTTTCTGAAAATTTTTTAGAAGACTAGAAACTGTTGTGGAAAGAGTGAGAGCAGAGCACAGGTGCTGGCATGACATGCATAGGATCGCATTGAAAGTGGAGATGCATTCGTTATATTGCAAGGGGCAAAAATTCTTAATATATTATACAAGTTTAGTAAAACTCCATTCGAGTAAAGGCTAGGACTGTAATAACTTAAGGTCACACAACGACTGGAGAGCCTTCTCTTCTCTAGTCTTAATATTTTTCACTCTAAAAGTGAGTGCAAAGAAAGCATTGAAATAGTCTTATAGTGCGAAACACACAACCATTTAGTCAATTGAAAAAATATTTGCAGAACTGGTTATGAAAATCATAGATTCAAATAAATTATTCGTTTATTTATCATTGATTTTGAAATAGAAAAACATCCCAATCAGTATCGAAGGGTCACAAATAGTGAGGTTTTCCTCAATATATATATATATTTCATCACATTTGTTGAAATCGAAAGTAGTTTTAGAATGAGTTCAGAGATATTCCGTTCAATGGATTAGAAGTTTGTTTAAAAATTAAAAGTTTTCAGTGATTTTGTGTTGAAACTGAAAGAATGGTTTTCATGCGACTCTTATTGTGTTTATGTCTCGGGTCTCAGCGGGTGTGTGGCGAGAGTCTGACTCTTAGTATTTATCCAAATTTTAAGTATTGAAAGCCATTTGGTTGGCCAACAAAGGCTGTACTCATGTAGTGAACACGTGCTTAACTATTAGCCACTGAGTCAACCAATATTTCAGCTCTTCCTCCGCACATAACCGCACATAAGCTTAAAGTTTTGTTCGCGATATATATCTATTCTATGGTTTAAGAGTAAATTCCCTCTGAGTTATAGTGGGACCAATCGAGACGGGGCGGGCGATGTTCTGCCTGTGCTCGAGTGCTATCTCAGGTAAAAATGAGATGCCTTTAAGCAATCAGAGGAGAGAGAGACCAATGAAGCCAAGTGTGTGCTCAGCAACTAAATCGTCTCAAACACTAGTTTAGTGCTCGACTGCATCGCATACCTGACCATCAGAACGTCACCTGTCATACAATCGTTCTCTTCCTGATTAACGCTTCCATTATTTCATTTAATTATTGTTTCATTTTTTTAATTACTCACAACTGGATATCAAATCCATAATCAGAGACATTTGATACCCTAGTATTGAATGTATTGAATACCGTTAATGAAACAGATGTATAGCCTATCCCTTGTAAATGATTGTGTCGTCTATTTCAAGGTAAGCCATCACTACTTTTCCCAATCTTTAACTTTTTATGACTTTTCTCTTAATTATGATTAAAATAGAAAAATATTTAAATTTCAAAACGTGTTTAAAACGGATTTAAAGAGAGATTTCCTCATATTTTGAATTAAATTTCGTGAAAATTTCAATTAGTTTTAGAAATGAGTCTAAACTTATTCCGACGCAAAAGTTGAAAGTTTGGTCCAAAGAAAAAGTGCCACAAATTTTCATTGAAGTCCTTTTTCGGTTAAACTAAGTGTTAGTCAAATCCTCACCACTTCTGGAGTCTTGAATGTGATGTTCCACTTTTGTTCCACTTTTGTCTGGTTTTCAAAATTTAATTTATTTTCCTTCACTTCAGATCCGATTAGATTCAAGTTTTGCTCAAATTTTTACATTCAATTCAAGACCTCTTTATTGAAATAATTTTTATTTTGAAATTCAACACAATTTTAGTTATATTACAAAATTTAAATCAAGTGAAATGTGCGCACAGGTATGTAGTCTCAAGTTATCCAATGGTTGAGACTTTTCTCAGATATAACTTTCCTCTCGGATGTGAAACGCAATAGTTTTGCCTCAAATTCAACAAAATTATCGCTGAATTTAAGTGAATTGAATTTGAAATTTGATTATTTGTTAGTTTATATCGAAGTTATGTATATTTGTCTGAAGACAAACACAATCGCAAGGAGTCTATGGAGAGGTTTGTCTACTTTTATTTGTTTTTAAGGTTAAAAACTCTAAACCAATAAAATTGTATTAAAATTATGCAAACGATTCCGTTGTCTTATTTCGCACACAAATAATAAATAGTTTATAAGACTTATAAGAGTTAAGTATAAAAGTTTGTCAAACAATAGAGGATTGAGTGTAGAGTTGTGCCAAAAGCCAGAAATAGGTACAGTTTGCCACTAAGGCCTGGGGCGCCGGTGTGCGGGCAAGACTAGCCCTGGCCTCTCGATCGGAATGTTGTCAGAACCACATACCACTAGCACTGGGCCCGATATACCGGTTCTCGATGTATGGGTGACTCTCTGCCTGTGAGCCTCACTCTCGGCTCAAAAGTCTACTTCGATATTATCTCAGAGTAAAAGCTCTGATGGGCTGATGGGCTGATGGCAGAGCTATTACCAGTTCGATAAGGGGTCACAACTCTAACTAAAACTCACTTCACGTTTAGTCCAAACGAAAGTTAATACCAAAAAGTTTGTGCCCTAACGGAGAGACTACACCATAAAAGTGACTTTCGAGTGACTCTCGGCTAATACCAAATCAATTCATTTATCGTCAAATGCTTTCAGACTAAAGGTTTATAATTAGAACTGAATTCAACGAAATGAAGTCATTTTGCTTTAAAACTTGTTTTCCAAAAAACTTATAACAAATTATGGATTCAAAAAAGTTATCCAAAAAAAACATAAATTAGTTTTGATTTTTTCATCTGTAAGTCAGATATTCATCAAATTCTTCACTGAAGTGAACTTAAAATTCAACTTTTTTTCCGTATTTTGAATGATGTCTTCAATTTGAATGATATTTGAATTATTGAATTAACAACAAATATCTTTCAAACGACTTAAGAGTATTTCACAGCAAAGTTTGTCTGAGTTTTATAATCAGTAAAAGATATCCAGCGCTTGAATCGAGTGATTTTCAAGTATTTAATAATAACTATCATTTGAAGTTTGAATCCGATATAAACATTATTTTGAGTCGTCTTCAGTCAAATTCATTTGTCATTAAAAACAAATTCTCTTTTCGTTCCAAAGAAATGGAAATACGATTAAAAGTTTCCGCTAAACGACTATATTATGTAAAATAGTTTTTCATTAATAATTGAATCAAAACCGTATGTAATGTATGTCTCGAATATATCCCTTATAATAGCCTTAAATAACGCCTTTTTGTCTCTGATTACAGGTTTAGAGATATTTAAAGATATATAATATTATTATTTAAATAAGTTTTTATAAATTTTATTTTTCTGACATTTCTATTATTTTACAGAATAATTGTATAATTTATTGTGTAAATTGTGGATACAATGGTGCAAAGAACAAGGCAATTAACAGCGGCAATGAACAAGGACATTTTTGGATAAATGTGCGCAAAAATGGTTGTATTCCGACCTTTGATTTGTTGTTAAATAAAGTCATTTACGATAAAAATATGAGCCAAAGAAGGAGTTGTTATTTTCTTTGGTTATCTAGCTGTATGAGTATATTGAGCCACATCATAAAGCTAGGTTACCAAAGTTAACAACAATTCTCTATTCATCCAAACACCAGAGCACTGGTGAGTTCAACACTCTCTCCAATCAATTCTTGTGTTCAACACATTTAACGTTATGTTAACAAACATTTTATAATTCATTTGATTTAAAATTCACTTCAATTCTATTCGACTTCAAATAACTGAGTTTTCCTCCAAAAAAACTTTTGAAACTTTTTTTAACTCATGTCTGAGAACTCAATTAAAATTATTTTTATTATAAATATTAATCCATTTTCTATATTCCTGTTCTACTATTAATAGTTTGTTATAAAATACTAATCTTTAACTGAATTTATTGCTTCAATAAATCATTTATTTTCCTAAAAGTATTTAAAAACCGATTGTCAGCAAAAAGAAAACAACACTTAAAGTGAGTCTGAGTTTGAGGTTTAAAAAAAGTTTAAACAAAAACAATTATTTCAAATATTTATTAATCATTTTAATGAAAAAATCCTTATTAATAATTTTGAGCACAATTTTGTTGCTCGACATTAACTTCAGGTCATATCAATATCGATGCGCTTAAGTCGAGGGAACTTCCAGTTTAGTCACAAACCAGACGCTCCCTTAAAGTCCTTAAAAGATTTTCATTCAAATATTTCTGAAAAAATTAATTTTATTTATTAACAAAAACTTTTATTTTGTTTGAATTCATTAAATTTTATCAATACTTTTATCATTAAAAACGAAATTCTGGAAAATTTTCAACAAAAAACAAAAATCATTTTAATAATAATTTTCTTTGAATTGGTTTTCATGAATCGTATTATAATTATAAAGATTTATATTTTTATTAAAAACTTTGATTAAATCAATCGATAAAATAGTAATTATAACACTTTTAAACTTTGATACAGAAATCAAGTTTGATGTCTGAAAGCAACAAGTTCATTGAATTTATTCATGACTTACAATCTTCAAGTCATATCAGTTTCCAGAGTTATTCCAATCATTTTTTTAGACAAAAGTGTGACTTTGCCTTCACTTATGTCTCAAAATTTTGCCATAATTTTGACATTCGTTTAAATTTTGGCAAAAATCTTGTTATGAATTACCAAAACTCTGTGGGAAATAATGTTTAACAATAAGAGAAATATAATAATTTGTTTTATTTGTGTTAATCAGAGGTAATAACAGTTATTCAAATGTGAATTTGTATTCATTAAACCATTAATAGAATCAAAGCATAAAAATATTTACAGTTCGCCAACGATTTCATATATTATATTATAATTTAAAAATGTATTTAAAGGTTGGGTTCGCTTACATACGGCACAAGTATATCAAAAAGTAAAGTCCATTTTAAACCATTGAAATCAAACCCAAAAATTGTTGAAAACAACATTTAATAGAATTTATTACGAAAATTGGTTTAAGGGTTGAATAAAATTTGAGATAAGATTTAATAATAATAATAATTGTAATAATAACTTATGTTTTAATTTTAATAAATAATTGAATAAATAAATGGAATTATCTTTAAATTGATTACAAGATTCGATTTCTATCAGAAAAAGAGGTATTTTCTGAACCGAAAGCATTGGACGCATGACTTAATTCATCGCAGAATGACTTCAAGTTATGGACATTAGTTCCGCCCAAAAGAACTTTGACTCCGATTAAAGTTTTGTTCAGTTCATATACAACACACGACTCCTCATAAGTAGTGCCTCCGATAATAAAGACAATTATCTCTTGTGGTCTTTCGCGCAATTGAATTGTTCCCAAATATGGATAAAGAACTTCTTTGAGGCGACCCTTCGAAAGGTCTTCAATTATCTCTTTAAGAAGAGGGGAATGTTGTGTATAAATGTTTTCGACTCCTTTCAGGCCTTTTATCATTTTTTTGGTGAAAGCCTTCACTTGTTCTGTACTCAACAGTTCGGTGGCAGTAATAGGTGTCTGGCGTTTAGTACCCGCGAAGGACAACACCTGAGAGACCAGCTGTCGGTCCATTGAAAGAAAGGATTAATAATCAATAGAATCGATTGAAAATCTTTTCATTGAATAATACTTTTATTTGTTTATCAGTAATCCCTCTCTTCCTAAGCATTTCAGTGATGCCCTGAATGTCATTATTGCTGTGCTTTTCAAACCTGAGCGCATACAACATCGCCAGTCGGAGGGCATCCCAATCCCTGATCTTTTCATTGGATATAAGTCGACGCACTTTCTGTCAATCATTTCGTTAAAAATAAAATTAAATAAAAATTTGATTCAATTATAAATAGAATTAGAAATACTTTAAGAGATTCCGAGTGGTCTGACTGACAAACCAACTCCTGTTCCGTTTCGGATACTTCAAACAAATTGTGAGTAGAAACGAGTCTAAAGAGTTCATCGATGAGAGTCACGTGTTTGGTGACAGTTCCCGACAATTTCTTGAACTGAGGATACATTTCGATAAATGACTTCATGTCTGAAATGGATTCGACTTTCTTTTGACTTTTGGTCTTTGACTGGAACTCATCCATAAGTGCCTTAATATTGGCACAAATCTCTCCGTAATTCAAATAAAGATTCTGTCGATCAGAACAACAAAATTAATATCTTTTCATTCAAATCAAAGGACTGACCCTTTCATAGAACTCGTCGTGTTCTTGAGATAAGACAACTTCTTTCAACTCTTTGCTAACTCCGGGCACTTCCGCTAAGTTGATCCGATTGTTATTAATGGTAAGCAATTCGTGTAACATCGCCTGATATGTCCACTAAAGCACAGAATAAATCGATCAGACATTTCATAGAATAATCATAACAATTAAGACCTGATTCAGGAGAGGAGTGATTGGATCGAATTTTCGGTCCAATATCAACAAAACCGGAGGAATAGAAGATTCGGAAATATTTGACTGATTTAACGCCTTTTTCCTGAAGTCGAAGAGAGAGCCCTCTCTGGCTATTGTCTGTCGTATGGTTTCGGCCAAACGTTTACACAAATCACTGTTTGATTGGTATCTAATCGTTGGGTTTCTTCTCAACGAAAGCAAAACACTTATAATCGCTTCAGTGCTTCTCTGAAGAGCCGATTGATTCCAATTCTTGAACCCATTATATGTGTGGTTCATATTGATTGAGAACAGATGTGGACTGACAGCCAAGAAGTCACTATAGAATTCCTGGACATCTTTGACAGCTTCGTATTCGTCGGCTTCGGCCAAACATTTGATGTCTGTTTTGCTGATGATATTAGAGAAGAAGATGTGGTACTGACCAAAACGGGGTCGACTCAACTCAACTCGAATCAAATCTATGTTCTGTTGTGTCGGACGGACGAAGACTATGGCCTTCAGGTATTTCATCGGTTCTGTTATTCGACTCAAGTTATCGATCCTTTCAAACAAATAAACCTCTTTTTGAAGCATTTCTGACTGTAAGTAGACTAAAGACACACAACTTATCTGTCAAATCAAATAACAATCAAATTATAAATTGATTAAAAAAATTCATCAAAATTCAAACAAACCGTCTCTTTATCCATAAGAAGAACTTTTAGTCCGACACCGCATTCCTCAACCATTTTGTTGAGATAAAACTTGACGGAAGCGATTACATCCATTACCACAAATCAATTCAATTTAATCAAAATTAAGACTAAAATCTAATTTCAAATAATTAGTTGACTTTTGTTTAGTGTTTACTCAAAATATTCAAAACATTTAAGACATCGACTCATAAACAACGCTTTCATTCTAAAAAAATATCCCAATTTGACCCAATTTGACCCAATTTGACCATGATCAATGATCATATTCATTATAGACTTGATTTTAACAAGTTTAATTTCAAGTTAAATCATTTATAATTTTGAATAAATATTTGTTTTGATTAAAATGATGTTGGTTATAAAGATGATGTGCTGCAACATTCTTGCAAACAAAATAATCGATGACATACTTTATGTCATTTAAAGATCTGTCACTCGATGTTAAGAAACGACAAAATCTAATCATTTTTTGATAACATTTTCATTGATTTGTTTGTCTCTCCTCTCGTTGTGAGTCATTTCACTCATTATTTCACAATTTTATTGAAATTATTTTTTGTTTATTCAGCACTTAATGGGAATACTGTCGTCGAAGCCAATGGAGATCCCGGAGTCAGTAAAGAGTTATGTCGATTCGTTGATCCAAACGAAGAAAGTTGTGGTCTTCTCGAAGACGTATTGTCCGTATTGTACGAAAGCTAAGAACGTTTTGTCCAAATACCAGATCATTGCCGACCAATACGTTGTCATTGAGATCGAGAATAGAGACGATTGTTCTCATATTCAGTCATATCTGAGGGAAATAACCGGCGCTTCATCTGTCAGTTCAATTCAAATATGATTTGTTTGACAATATCTCTAATAATGCTATTCTGTCCTCTATTCAGGTGCCGCGAGTCTTCATAAACGGACAGTGCATTGGCGGAGGAGACGATACCCAAAGACTTGACTCGAGTGGAGAACTCAGCAAAAGACTTATTGAATGCAATGCTTTGACTCAATGATAGTTCAAATCCTGTCATTTGTTTCTCACAATTTTAATTTAATTCATAAATAAATTTTGATTTAAATAATTATTTACTGAATTTTAACTAAAATACTCTCTAATTATTTAATTTCAATGAATTTAAGCCAAAATTGATTAAAAATTTTTTTATTATAAAATAATAACTGGTTTTGGGTTTAAATGATTTCAAACATAATAATGACTCAACTGATGACTAATTGCTAAACAATTGAATACTTGTTTTAATTGCAATTAATTAATGATTGCATTAGAATCTGATCCAAATTCTCAGTAAAAGAATCGACAAATGTTTGACAACTTTACGAAACAATTTGTTTCAAAGTTATGTCAAATAATTGAATGGTTTATGAATTATTGAAATTCGAGTTAAGAGCATTCATGGGAATCCTTGGTTATCTCAATTCAATAATTAGAGAGAGAATTGAACTAGTCATTTATTTTACACAGTGATGCTCAGACCTAAGTTAAGCTTTCGATTCAAATTATTGATATGACGTCTAATGAAGTCTAAGCGCCAGTTATTAGACTTACTATTGCTATAACTATTTGATAATTGTTTTTCAATGAAACAAATTTCATTGTCTTTGAGACGTTCAAACTCTTTTGGGAACCACTTAACCATTGAAACCAAAACAAATCTTCTGTGGATGTAAAGGGATTCCTGGTCTGTATATAATGACATTAATTCGTCCAATAATTGCATTTCCGACGACAACAACGACTGGAATTGGGTTTTGGTTTCCATTGAAACAGAATCGCAATTGTTTTCAATCGTTTGAATAAAATTCTTGTGAATATGTGTTAAAACAAATTGTCTGAATTGATAGCAACTGAAGTCCGAAACGTGTGATTCTAACCAACACTTTGTCACTAATAGATCACAATTTAGTTTCTGATAAATAAATATAAAAATTAACTCAAAATCAGATCAAAACAAGTCTTACTTCAAGAGAGTTATCGAAAAGAGTTTTGATTATCCAAATGCGATGACTCCATGAGTGGTAATTCCGATGATAACGACTCGAGGCATCCAAAGTCACTCTCAACTCATTTGTAATCAATTCTTCAGACGGTGTTTCAGATTTCATAAGATATTTGATTAGCCATTCTCTGCATTCATTAAAACATTAATTTTTATTAAAAGAGTTCACACATTGTGTGCGACAAACCGGTGCCAAAAATTGTCCCCCGATTTGGGTTTTCGAGTCAATAATATCTCAGAAAACCTGAGTTCAGACGACGGCGTTATATAACCCTTTTCTACCAATTCTTTACTGAAATACAAAGAGATATCAGAATTGAAACAATAGTTAAGACATTAATACCGAGCACTCCATGCAGTGGTCAAATCAGGATTTATAAGAAGCAGTGCTCGCGTCCACTCATTAATAGAGTCGTGACCTTTGAATATGTATTTAGTTGTTGTAATTCAATTAAAATATGAGACAATTTCAATGAAATACCGGTTCTATTGTTACTGATTCGCGAATCAATGAATTTATGGTAAATGTATTGATAGAGATGTCGGACACACCAACTCTCGAGACCCAACCTGTGCTCGACGTGAATCACTGGACTCTTATTACAAACCGAGTCTTCGATCGGAATTATGTCAAACTCTAAGCTATAAAACAAAACATTTATTTCAAATCAATTCAATCATATATTCATTAAAATACATACATTTGAGGATCTCTTTTGAAGATTAGGTTTAAGTCCTGTAATATTCGTTGAGATAATGAATCGTTTGCTAAAGACATCACTGAATGGTTGTGTCAACTGATGACTAGTAATCAATATATTAATGAATAAAAAGTGTGAAAATCAATTAAAATCGAGTATTGAATTACAAATGCATTGGATATTAATTGAAAGCATTTAAATGAGAGACAAATCGCAAAAAGCAGTCAAACCTATGAATAAACACCTATTAAAGGGACAAAAGGGACCCTTCACTCAATTATTAATGATTAATAGGTTTTCAAATTATTTTTCAAATCGATGAATGAGACAAAATTGACCCTCAAATCACTACTCTTTATCAATTTAATGGTCAAATATTGGTCATAAAAATCTTATCTAAAAATATTGATATGATTTTGAACTGAAGAAAAATTATCATTGAAATAATCATTTGCAAGATTACATGAAAGTCCCCTTTTGGTAGTCGACACGTGAGGGTAGTTTGACTCACATTTGAATCAAATGTCAAAAGATTTGTAAATAAAAACAAGTGATTGAATACTTGAGATGAAAAGTGTTGACCTTGCTCAATTGCTATTTTGATCTTATCCAAGTTACTCTTTCCTCTCTTTAATTATTAAAGTTTAATAAAACCATTTCAAGTGTTGATTCAGAATCTGAAGTCTCTTTTAAGTTATATATGAAATGGACGTTAATTTTTTGCGCAAACATTTGGAGACTTTCATCAAATCGTTTGACAATAATCTGAGAGAAAACCACAAAAATATTAATCAAAATGAAAGACAAAATATGGATCAGTTGTGGACAGACTTTTGGGTCAACACTCATCGCAATCAATATAATGAACCGAATCTACAAATGTTTGCAAAAATCAAATCCAATGAAATCAAAGTCAATATAAATGACTTCAAAAATCAATTGAAATCAGTTTTGGATTTGTTTAACGATTTCAATAAAAATGTCAATAATTTTAGTGAAAATATCAAACGATTTGATGAACTCAAAAGGATTTCATCAATAAATGACTTAAATGTTAAAAAAGTTATTTTAACCCAAAAGTTGACTTCAATTCAATCAAAACTTCCGTTAATTAAGAAAAAAATTTATGAAAATAAACGGAAAAGAAGTAAAAAGTCGAACAAAAATACTAAACATAAAAATATTTTTAATGAAAGTTTGAAAAACAGAAATCAAATCATAAATAAATGGTTTGAAAGCAATCAAAGAGTCGAAGATATGACTCAAAACAATAAACATTTGGAAAGCCATCAAAATATTGAAATAATTGAATTGAAAAATAAGATTAAAAATATAAGAACTCGTCTGAAAAAAGTGAATAAACGCCAAAAGTTAAGAAATAATTTGATATCAAAAGCTCTGCGAAGAAATCAAGTGATAAATCGTCAAAATGAGGAACAGTTGGAGAGAAAAACTGCCAAAACTAAGACTAAATTTAATGAAAAACTCAATTTTCTCAGAGAAGAGGAGAAAAGAGTCACTTCTTTAGTTGAAAAGGAGACTCAAAGACAATCGGATAACAAAAAAGAGGAGACTTTTGATGATATAAATCAAATTCAGGAGAAAATCAATGAATCAATGTTTGGAAGTCAACCCTTTCCCGAACCAAATGAATCGCAATCTTTTAAAAATTGGCAAATCTTTGAGAAAAGTCATCAAAATATTGAGAATATGATAGAAAATCGGATCTCATGGGACAGGTATCTCGATATGAATGGCGGAACTCAAATACCCAAAACTTATGTAATGCCTAATAATAAGCCAAACGATAATTGGAGTCAATATTTAATTAAATGATATTTTATTTATTTTTCATTAAAAGTTTTTATGAATAAAATATTTGTTAATAAAAGTTATCAAATCTTTAATGACTTTACAGTTAAAGAGTATTTGTAATGCATTTTAGTGACGATCCCTGAGTAACAGAATATTTAGCAATGTCCTTCTGTAACTTTATTTAGCATGAACAATTTCCCTATATTTCATCATCTTTTATCAAATATTTAATGGAATTTCGGTGACTTTTGAACCGAATATTTGATAAAAGCGCGAAAATTAGTCAAATATTTGAGGAAATGCCGGTCGAGAAGAAGGGCCGAAACGATGGCTCTAATCAGAGTCAAAATGAACGCAAAAACAGTTTAATTGATTCCGAAAGTAATCCCAATTCAAGTGGAGTCCAAATAACTGCTCTGAACCACGAGAGCAGAAGAAGTGCTTTCTCTCCGTATAGGGTCTGTCCTCTCAAAAGTATTCCATGAATTTCGATGAAATTTTTATGTCTTGTGATAGCCATCGACGGTCTTAACTAACCTCCAGAGAGGGAATATCCAGACCCAGACTCCGACCAATTGGCCCGAAAGGAGTATTCATGAGTTGTCAGCGATGGGCGAACTCTTTGTCCAACAATTAGGTTCTGATTATTACCATTAGATGTAAATCCATTCATTCATTTGAATACTGTTTTGAACAGAAGGCGAAAATATAGTCATCGATGAATTGGATGACAACGGGTTAACACCTCTTCTATGGGCCGCTTCTTACGGACAGTTACCGACAGTTAAACTATTGATATCAAAGGGAGCGGACCCTAAAATCCGTGGAAATCACGGGGAAACGGCTCTGCTGTTAGCGGCCGCGTCCGGACACGTCCATGTCTTGAAGGAACTCATCGCTAATGGAGTCGATGTCAACGAAACCGATGAGGTCTGACATAAAGCGCTCTTAATTTCAATCATTTAATTAAATTGAATTTTGACCGAAAGGACGGCAACTCTGCCCTAATGTTCGCCGCGTTTGGAAACCACGCGCTTTGCGCCAATGAATTGGTTAAAGCCGGGGCCGACATCACACTTGAAAATAGCAATTTGGACACTGTCTTCACTATTGCCATCAAGAAGAAGAGCAAACAGGGTTTGTGTCCATCAACTCACTCTTTGCTAAACTTTTTCTGATAACAAATTAATTGTATTTTTCTTATATTTAGTTCAAAGTATTTTGGAGAAACATGTCCTCCAAATATTCAATTGACCTGATGTTCAATACTCTACTCTCATCTGTAATTAACTCCTTTTGCTATTTTCAATATTTATTGAGTCATTTATTTGACTAAAAAATTGTTTTACAAATATTTTGAATTATTTATTATTATTTTTTATTACAAATGATTTTTACATAAATAGTAATTATTTATTCATTCATTAAATAAAAAGTTTAGACAAAGTCTTTAATAAATTGGAAACTTTTTATTTGAAATGAGCAAGAACAGTGCAAGAACTGTGCAAGATAAAGTGAGTAAATTAATGAATAGTTCGAAGGTTAAAGGAGTCGCTTAGCATATTATATACGTAATAAAGAGACGATCCCTTTGTTTGCTATTATTTTCATTTGAAAACATGTTTTGATTTGATTTAAGACTAATTTAATATAAAATCCAAATCCAAAGCAAATCAGAATCAATGCGTTTAACACTTCTTCTTCAGAGTACGCGAAGACTTCCGAAGACGTACTCAAATTTTCCGGAACGTTATATCAAACGCCAGACACAATTTGTCGAATTCAAAGCACCTAATTTACCCCAATATCAACATCGAGTCCAGCGATGGAGAGGTAAACCTCTTTACGGACTCGAGAGGTGTTGGTCTGAAGAGTTCCAGAATATGAACGCTCCTAACATTGACTTACCGGAGATATACGTCGAACCAATCAAAGAGTTTTACGTCTTTAGAGGGGATAGAGTGGAGATCCTCTCCGGTAGGGATAGAGGCAAACACGGGATCGTCAACTATGTGGTCACTGAACGCAATTGGGTTTGTGTCGAAGGACTCAATCTTAGGTACGACTGTCAGAGCCGTACCGATAAATATCCCGGAATTATGTCAGTCACTGAAAAGCCATTACTTGTTCCGCGAGACGTGGCGTTAGTCGACCCGTCGGACCACAAACCCACTAAAATCGAGTGGCGTTACGACGAAGAAGGGAATCGGGTTCGGGTCTCACTCCGCACCGGACGTATTATACCGATACCAGTTGTGGCCGAAGAGACCAGAGATTATAAGTCACCCGAAACCTATTTGGAACAACCGAAGGACACCACTTCAGAACACATCAAGAAAACTACTTTTACTCCAAAAGTGATGACATTTGAAATGGAAATTATGGATAATATGGGAATCAAAGAGGAAAGGGTTCCCTATAATATGTTTTGGTATTAATTGTAACACATTTTTGTAGATATCGTCAATAAATTCATTAATAGTTTTGAAATAACTTTAAATTAATTTCTAATAAATATTTACAAAACATTTCGTAAATTAAATTAAAATCAGAGAAACAAACGACAAGTCATTGAAAAAGAGATGAATTCACTTTCGATACCACATCTGACTTGAATTCATTCGTTTGATTTTCTTCTGGAGCTGTAAAATGCCATAAAAGAGTGCCTCAGCAGAAGGGGGACAGCCTTTCGATAAATAAGGATTATTATCAAAAACGAAAGTTTAGGATAAATGGTTAGAATCAATACCCGGAACATATATATCGACGGGAACTATACGATCGCATCCGCGAACCACCGAATATGAGTAGTGATAATAACCGCCTCCATTGGCACAACTGCCCATCGATATAACCCAACGCGGTTCCAGCATCTGGTCGTATACACGTCTGAGTGCGGGCGCCATCTTATTGGTGAGGGTTCCGGCAACTATTATGACGTCCGCCTGACGAGGACTCGCTCTAAATACGACCCCAAACCTGTCCATATCATAACGAGGAGCCGCGATGTGCATCATTTCGACGGCACAACAGGCGAGGCCAAAGGTCAACGGCCACAAAGAGTTCTTCCTTGCCCAATTAACAAGGTCGTCCACTCGCGCCAACGCGTACTCCGCCTTCGATGCCGTGCTCTGAAAGGGAGAGTACTTTCCCTTCTTATTCATCGGAAGAGTTGAATAACTGTTATATCCATCAGAACCGGAAGTCTTCGACAATTCTTTAGATTCATTTGATTCGTGTCTTAATTGAGTGGAAACGATAGCCGAAGGGTTTTGTTTGTAACAAATCAGTGCTCGACTCAAATGACCTCCAAATGAACCGAAATTTACTTTTGATGACAAAAATGGAGTCAAATATTTGTTATTTATATTGAAAAGTGTTAAGACATGTGAAGACTCACCCAATTTCGCCATTAGTTTAATCACTTTAATTGATATTAAAATCAATTGATTTGTAAACAAATAAATGTTTTGATAGGAAATCAGTTTTTGTGTTATCCATAAAATATGTCCAAAAAAAACCATTTGTTTATCGATTTGTTAAAGACATGTGTTTATTGAAAATCGATTTGAATCCGATTTAAGTCTTTAAATATCATTAAATTATGGCTAAGAAGAGGAACTCATTTGTTGTCACAGATATTAAAGACTATCAGAAGAAAACAGACGAAGAAGTGAAACAAAAATCAGTTAAATCTAAATCAAGCGTTGGTTTGAAAAAAAGGACAAAATTTTCAAAAAATTTTGAACCGAAAGAAGATATTAAGACAAATGATGGCAAAAGTGACAGAAATGAGATAACAAATGAGATATTTGAGGAAAAGAAGTTCAAAACGAATCGATTCCGTAACAAATGTTTTGAGAAACGACGAGAAAAGGGAATGATTTTACTGTCGACTAAAGTCGAGAACAAAATCTATAAATTGAAGAGAAGTCTCAATAAGAAAGGTTTGGATCCGTTAGAAATCAAAGACATTATTCGCAAACGAAGGCGAGAAGAAGAGAACAAATACAACAAAATTATGGCAAAGAGTTGCTTCAAATGCAGACAAAGCGGTCACTTATTAGCCGACTGTCCTCTCAATGCAAATGAAGCCGAAGAAGGAGTGGACATCTGCTACCGATGCGGTTCTCCCGAACATAAACTCTCCGAATGTAACCAAAGGTCTGAAGGACTGCCGTTTGCGAAGTGTTTCCTCTGTTCAGAAATCGGACATTTGACTAAAGACTGCAAACAAAACCGAAGAGGAGTTTACCCGAAAGGAGGGGAATGTAAGGCATGCGGTTCTGTCAATCATCTCATTAAAGACTGTCCACAAAACCAAAAGGGTTTGTATTTTAATCAAAATTTAAAAATTGTTTTATTAATTGAATTTGATTTTAGACGAAGAGTTGGAAAAAGAGATAACGTTATCGACTTTCGATGACATCAATCATAGTATTGACGCCGAAGTCATCGACAATGAAGTGGTTATCAAAAGAGAAGACAAATCGAAAAAAGTCATTAAATTTTAGTATTTTATTATAAAATTGATTTCACAGTAAATTGTATACAAATATAATAAAACATTTTTTGACTATTAATTGAAAGACAATTAACTTTTTTGTGATTTTATTTGGGATAACAAATGAAATAAAAATGAATGAAATAAATTCTGAGCTATAAATTGGTTGAATAGGTTGTGCTTTTAATATAGATTTGTAAAAAAATTCATCGAAAACAACAAATATCTCTGATTTGAAAAAAGTTTTGCATAAAATTTGTGTAAATATAAAAATTTGTGATTTATTTATGAAATTTTCTGCTATTGAAAGATGAGGCCATTTGTGTGCCGTTGCCATCAAACTGACAGATCGGTTGCCAATTGTGGCCATTATTACAGCATTCGGGGTCGAAGAGCGCACAGCACACGCACTCCACGGGCTTCTGACTGTCACTCAAATAACTGCAACAGTCGTTTGAATGGGTTTCTTGAGACGGCATCTGTTTCTCATTGGTGTCAAACATAGTGGTGGGAAGACTGTACCGATTGGGCGACTCATCCCTCATATCAATCATAATCTTTTGTTTGGTATTTGTATTACATTTTCTGCTTTTATTAACAATTGAATAGTAATCGGAAGGAATCTCTTGTTTAGGTATTGATACGTATTTATAGTTTGTGTCGTCTTTGCACTGGAATGAAGTGGTCAGCACTGATTCTGTGCTCTTATTGTAGGCTTTGAGTCTCATGTGATTCTCATTGCAGTTAAGATTTGTGAGTTCAGCGGTGGACACATCTATCGGTTCTGAAATTCTCTTTGAGTTCTTGGTCTGAATGAACGCAACTTTTCTGAATATGTTATTTGAGTTTTCGATTGTGTCTGTCGTCCCGTTTTGGTTGAGCCGTTTCTGCATAGCTCTGTATAATATGAATATCGCCAGAAGTCCCGCCAATAAGAGGACCACTGATATGACAACAGTGAACAGCACAGGTATCACATCATTTGTTTCGCTATCATTTGTGTCAAACTGTTCTGCGATCTGAACGGGAGAGTGACCTGAGATGTGATAGATATTGTTTGACGGACTGTACGGCTCGATGTCATACTCAACAGATGTAGTGCCGGCGCTATTCTTCATAATGACTTTAATTTTATAATTTTTATTATTCATTATTTCGTTGACAACAGCGCTCTCTAACACAGAATTTACAAAAAGAAGATTCCATTGATTTGTGTCCAAAGATTTCCATTGAATGATGGGATGGGAAGTGAAGGGACAGCCGCCGTCTTTCCAAGTGTTTAGATTCAGTTTAACTGCAGTCGAATTGATTCGAGTAATGAATGTTTTCAAAGTCGGAGAAATGGGTTCCTTTCCAAGAGTCCTGACATTCAAGATGTCTGAAGGACTACTTTTACCGAAAGCGTTGACATTAATCATATATATCTGGTAGTGATTCCCGCACTGCAAGTGTTCGATTGAAAATGTCTTATTCCTGTTGAGGCCGTCCTCTGTTATTATGTAATACTTCCACTCTTTGTTTTGACTGCTTCTGAAGTAAACCTCATGAGCTCTTATGGGCGCCAACTCTTCGCCTCTGAGGGTCCACTTGATTGTAATGGAACTCGTCGTCACTGACAAGACCTCAACCATTGGAGACAACGGATAATTAGAATTTGAATCCCTTTTGATTCTGAGTTCATAAAAGACAGAATCAAATCCGTGAATGTTTGACACAAAACACGAATAATTTCCGGAATCGTTTAGAGTTGTGTTCGTTATACGAATGGATCCGTTCATTAAGACTTGGATTCTATGATTTTTAAGCAAATATTCCGATTCTAATGTCTTTCCGTTTACTTTCCATTCAATAGTCGGTTCGGGAATACCAACAGTTCTACAAAAGAGTTCAACATTTTCTCCGACTGTCCGTTCAATTTGATCACTGAATGAGACAATTCTCGCGGGAACTGAAAAAATATAAACAATTTTTAGAAAAGTTTTCTATAAATCAGATAAATGTTTGTTTAAAATCAATAAAAGCAATACTTTTTGTAGCGATAATGACATTCACTATATTACTGGTGAGTCCTTCACCGATGGCAGTCCAAGCGGTCACCCAAAAGGCATATTTGTTAGCTCTGATCAAATTACTTGTCTTATGATAAGTGAGATGTGAAGGCACTGTAAAACTGTTGACCTCCTCTTCAGCGATACTCTTCCTATAGACGGTATACTTTCTTAAGACTCCATTCGGTTCTTTCGGTGGTTTCCAACTGACTATCACAGAGTCTGGACTCGACTGAAAGGCTTTGATAGCGTCTGGTTGTGAGGGAAGGTCTTCCTGTGTCTTACAAAAAATACTGAAGGACTCACTGTTTCCGATCTGATTGAAGGCATTTACGGCAATCGAATAATTTGTATTCTTTTGTAACCCATAGAGAGTTAACTTATTTTGTTGAGCCGTTACTTCATTTTTCATCAAATCTTTATTATCTGTCGGTTTGTAATAAACTCTATAACCCTTCAGAACTCCATTTATGTTATCTTCTGGGAGACTGTCCCACGAAATAGTTATGCTCTGAGAGGAAAATGACAGACAACTCACACCCGTCGGTCCACTCGAAGGAATACTTTCTCCAGTCCTGACACTCATTTCATCAGATCGAGGACCGGCTCCAACATTATTATACGCCTGAACTATGACTATATCAAAGAGATTGACAAAACAAATAAACATCACTTCTATTTGATCTCCGATTAAGAGAAGGAATGGAATGAATGCAATCATTGCAATGCTTTTAATGAAAACATAATTTCTTTTTATGTCACATAATGTTAGATAAATACCTGAGTAATGAGTGTAAGGCCTCAACCCGTGAAGTATTAAAGAGAAAGCGGACCCAAAGTCCAGATTCGGTTTTATTTGAACCGTTTTATAAATGAAAGCGTCGTTTGAATTCAGAGCTTTATATCCGATATAAAAACCTTTCAGCTCTCCATTGATCTGATTAGCCGGAGGTGAATACCACTCCACTCTAATACTGGTCGCGTCTATAGCTGTCAGCTTAACCCGAGTCGGAGGACCTGATGGCGACTCTTCTTCGGTAATAAATTTAAGTTCTTTTGAGGGTTTACTTCTGTCAACACTATTAATAGCAAACATAACAACAGAATATTCTGTCGACGGATGTAATCCTCTCAACACTCCTGTCGAAGAATTTCCAAAAACACTAAAATTCTTTGTCTCTAAAGTTTTTGAGTCTTTGTATTGAATTATGAAATGTTTGATGTGATCGTTGCCGTCGTAACCTCTCTTCCACGACAGGGCTATCGTTTGACTCGACTTTGAAGCCAAAGAGATATTTAGGGGCGGCTCTGGAGGCTCCTGGACTATCACATTATATGTTTTGATGATTGGACTCTTCAAATAAGAGTTGATTGCAATGCATTTGAAATTTCCTGAATTATCTTTAGTCACTGATTTGACTCTAAGTTTGGATGTCATTCCCCTTTCTGTTGACTCCTCTTTAATAAGATATTCAGAATTGTGTGAAATCTTATGAGAATTGAAAGTCCACTCAAGACTTATTGGATGGTCTCCTATGATATCAGAGACTAACTCTAAAGCATTGTTTTGGTGAACACTTATATTCATATATTCTGTCGGGTCTTTGAATTTGGCCGGAATGTGGACAAACAGTTTGACTAATGTGCTCAGACCCGGACCGATGCCATTAGATCCTTGACATAAGTATTGTGCCTCATCTGACAGCTCTACAGACGATATTCTGTAATCATGCAAATTGAACATGCTCATTAATACCACTCAATTACAATAATTGGTTGTCCTAACCATTAATCATGAGTTTAAAGTCTGAAGTGAACCGATATTTTGGGATAATATTCTGATTCTAATTAGCATTTAATTGATTTGAGTTTAATCTATAGAATCGGTAATTAAGTCCCGAAGCGATTGACTAATGAATGTCAAAGAAAAAGGTCAGGACTTACTTAAGGGTTCCATTTTGGAAAACTTGATATTTTGGTCCACTTCTTATCAGTATATACTGTTGATGGACTCCTTTTGTGTTGGTCTCACTATTATACGAGTCAACCAGTCTTTTCCATGTAATCTGAACAATGGGAAAGCCATCAGCAGAACAGTCTATTCTTACACTATTTCCTTCAACTGCGTGAGTATTTTTCGGTTCAATTATCCACTTCGGAGGCACTGATAATACGAATGATTTAACATTAGTTATCGCATAGAAATCAAACAAATCCGGTCATCATTTCTACTCAAAACACATTTAATTCCTCTTTTTATTCTCTCTATTCATAAAACATTTCTTCCTTTTCGGGAGAAAAACATCAAAATTATTATTTATGACAAAAAACAAAAGGATTTTATAATAAATTCAATTAAAAAAAGTGAAACTTCCAGCAAAAAAAAAATTAAAGAGATTCATATCACGCATAATAATAAAGCAGAGACTAAATTATTATTAATATATTCAGAGCAGATAAGGTCAGAATAAAATTCAAACACTTAAGAAAAGAGGAGAGAATTGCTCTCAATTTTAATCGATTTGACAAAAAATTTTAGCCAAAAAAATATTACATCCAAATGAATGGTCTCTGATTTGAATTGAGCTTAAGTTTTGTGATCGCATTAATTAAATCTGATGTTTGCCTCTCAAACAAAATGGTTTGAATTGCACTGAACTTCACTGAACTTGAATTGTTATTAATTGAATTACAAATACATTGGAATCGTTTGATCCAAATGTTTGCTAATATGAAGAACAAACACAAAAACCTAATTAAATATAGATTCCTATACTCTTGGCTGAAATTCAACGAATAATTAATGGAAAAAATTCTACAAAAATACTAAAAAGACTAATAAAACGAAAAATTTATTTTAAATTCAGGAAAAGAATATCCAATTGAAAGCATATTAATTGTAAGGATAGGCAATACTTAGTGTTATTAATAGTTTTGTACGACTTGTTTGAAGTGCTGTCACTTTTCATTTAAAATAAATGATAGAATTGAATATCAAATCTCTTATAGGAATGGATGGCCTCTGATCCTGAAATAACAGATTCCTTTCCTTATTTACCGAATAATCGATAGAATATATACAATATTTTCAATTTCTTCGTATATTATTCTCTCGACTCTTCCATTGCTATTCATTAAACATTTTGGGAAAGCATTTGATGTAAAATATGGTAAAATTTTCTAATATTAATCAATTCTTCCGACAAAATCCAATTTTATGAATATATTGTTTAAAATATATTATTATTGATTCATAGATATAAAACAGTTTTATATTTAATATATATTTCTTCAAATATATGTTGAAATCTATGGAAAGAAGTCTCAAAAATTGGATTTAAAATCAAATTCTTTTGGCGTTTATTTCTATTTTATTCATTTGAGTGAAAAATAAATAGAAGTTTCAATTTTGTGAACAAAATAAACGAAAAGTTTTTTAGAAAAAAAAAATAATTTTCAAAGTTTTGTTGACTTTTCAAAAGAATTGACGAAATATCATGAAATTCAGTCTAAACTTTGATGAAAACCAAATTCATTATAAAAAAAATATTGAAAAACTAATTATTTGTCAAATAAAGAGAAAAATTCTTCACTGAAATGAAAAACTATTTATTTGTCAGAAGAAAATCGATTGCATTTCAAAATGAAAACCACTATTTATGAGAGAATTGAATGAGTTTTGAAAAAATATTTCTGACTTACCGTTGACTAAGAGATAGGAACTATAGCTGACAGTCGCCGCAGTATTGGACGCAATGCAACTGAATATCAATAGATTTATAGATTAGACTCAAACTTATAATTACTGCAAAATTGGGTCAATTTATGGTAAAATGGGTTTGAATTTTGTATTAATTTCTATTAATTGCATTAAAACTACTTAACGTTGAATCAAATTCGTGTAAAATTAGTTTTTATCGATATATATGTGTTATTAAACTAGAATTTAATGGTAGGTCTGGTCTATGATTATCCATAAAAATTCAGAAACACATAAACTGACGGAACGGATGACAACCTAAAGCCTAAATTATAGGGTTGAGAGAAAAAGCGGTTAATCCATTATTACCTATAATTGCCGTTATGTTTGGCCGATAGGTTGCCAATCGCCAGCGACAGCGAAAACGGATCGACTTCTTGAACAACGAGACCGTCGTCGCGATTATTACCGTCAATGGGTTTGTCATCTTTGAAGAACTGAATGCGGACGGGAGGGTCTCCCTGTGCGACATTGCAATAGATTCTGGTTCTCATTCCTGACTGCAATTTATTATCAAAACTGAAGCCCTCGATGACGGGCGGCACTAATCGTATCGAAAATTAATGACTCCATTAATCGTTAATTTAAAAAACATTAATATTTGAAAAGAAAGACAACAAACCTTTGACTCGCATTAGGAAAGACTGCTTAACAAAGTCTGAGTTATTCTCTCCGAAAGCAATACACGAATAAATACCTTTAAAGAGAAGAAAAAGTTTTGTTTAAATTAATTAATTCTTAATTGAGTTAAGTGTTGAGTGAAATGCAATTACCGGAATCACTTTTGTCCAAATGCATTATATCAAGCGTTCCGTTTCCGTGGACTCGATGTCGATGATTCAGTGGCAGCTTCTTGTCGTCTATACAACAAAATTATTATTAATTTATTTAAAAATTTATTCAATAAAAAAAACTAAATTCAATACACTTTTAGACAATTTAGAGAAATTTGAGCCAAAAATATGCGATACTTTTAAATTGCATTAAATAATAATATCGTCTCTTATTCGGGGATTCCTTTTGAAAAATACCACAAATTAGAGTCAAATTTGACGTCAAATTTATTATACCCTAACTTTTCAACAGAAGAAAAGCAGAAAAATCTCATCTCATTTACAGTTAGAAAGAGAGAGAAAATATAATAAAAGCGAAATTCAAAAAATGGGAAACAAATCCTTTTAAAGGAATAGAATTTTTAGATTTATTTCTCGAAAACAACTGATTCTCTCTTTTCATATAACAACACAAAAAATCATAATTAATTGGATCGCGTTTTCAGATATTAATAAAACAAATTATGTTTGAAATAAATTGTTTTGACTTCAGAAGAATAGACAGCTCTCCGAGAATTGTGTTTCCAATGATTTAATGGTATTTAAGTTTTCTTTCATTAATACAGATTAGACTGAAATTTATGTTTCGATGATTTGTGTTCTTCCATTCAAACTCTATTTTTGGGCCAACATTCGTCTTATTCTCCACTAATTGATCAAAACTTATTGATATTTCATTTCGTTTGGGCTTTTGTACAAAAATTTTCCCCTTATTTTCCGGAACTTTATATGACTTGAGTTTCTGTATTTGATTTTTTGGCTTTTGAAAGGGCCTATTATTTTTCACAACATATAAATGGCTTTTCTTTTGAGAAATATTTTTAAAACTTTTCTTTTCGATAAAAACTAAAATCAATCAAAAATTATTAGAATTCATGTTTCGTTTTGAATCACTTTTTATAGCTTCTCATCGATCACTTCAACACTAAAATCGACTCAAAAGAATCAAAAATGAATTATCGACGAAAAGGAATCAAATTTATAAAAATCTCAAAAATCATTAAATTCTTTAATATTCTCAGAATTTATGTTTACTTTTATGTCATTTCGATTGTAATCTTATTTTTAAGGAAAAAGGACTTTATTTTCAGTCAAAAGAATTAGAAATCCTTATCCGCTCTGAATAACTAAATAAACTCAATAATATAGAAATAAGTTTTAAATTCTCTATATTTGGATATATTTCGGATAATAAATCATTTAATAATATAAATATTCGAATATAATATTCCATAGAATTATTGGCTCTCTCTCTCCCTCTCTCTCTCTCCCTCCCTCCCTCTCCAATAATTGAAATAAGATATACTTTTTATGCGTTATTTCATTAAAAATTAAGTTAAATCCCAATAAAGAGTTTTTTCTTACTAATGATTAAATCGATATTTTGTTTTTAAATTAACAGAGAATTAAAGGATAAGAAAATAGTTTGAATCGAATAATTTGAGAGAAGGTTAGCCATAAATGTTTGCTTTTGATCACAATTAAAATGATTGCAATGATTGCACTCAAACACACACTTCAATTCAATGACTGCTTATATTAGAAATTATTGTAAATATAATCAACTAATCAATGATTGTTTTCGACAAAACTCTTCATAAATAAGTCTTATGTAAAGTGAGATTAACTCACAAAATATGTTTCAAATCTACAGAAGTAGTGTTCAATTGGTCAAGAGATGTGTTTAACAACGAATTTAATGAAAATTATTTAATGTAATGCAAAATGGTCAAGGTTACATGTAAGAGCATTAAAAAAATTGTAATAAATTTTAATAATAAAATCATTTCTTTTATTATTTATTAGGATTTTAATCGAGTAATAAATTTTAAATGACTTTAAGATGAGATTAAAAGTATCTAATTTTGTTGTGAATGAAATGCAATTAAAAGAGAAAAATTAAATACAATTTTCATTTAGTTGTGCAAAGGATTAGTTGTTCAGTCGTTTCAAAGTAAACTGTTTGGAGTCAATCGTTAGAACTAACGGAATGTCACGAAATATCTGTTGTTATTCACAACTATTAGACCAAAACTAACGAAAATGTATTTAGAAATGAAAGGCTTTCCTTTCACACCAAAAAGTCAGTCTCTATTAGCCGTTAATTAAAAAGAAACGCTTTTATTCATTCAAACAATGATTGGATCCAATAATTTGTACCTCAAATGATAAGAAACCCTCAAATATACCTCAATTTCAGACCATATTCTTACTGATCAGAAAAGGGATCCGCACCACTATCACCACCACATCTACTATCAAAGTAATCCTTAAACATCTTCTCATTGAATCGGTTCTCAATAATTGTTTTTCTATTAATATTATTGACAAATAATTAAATTAATTGTCAGTAGTTTTGCTCTTTTCTTCTCATCAAATGTCAGACCTTTGTTAGACTCAAATCTAATGATATAGTCTCTGACTCTGAGCGACACAAATGTATTGAGTGTTTAATTAACTGTTTGTCATTTACTTCTAAATCCACCCCATCTTCCGATTGTAATTGAACTGCGATCTCTTTCAATATTGGCAAGATTAAATTAATACAATTTTGTTGGAAACTCAATATGAATTGTTTCCCAATTCTTAGAACTGAGAATTCTGTGCCAATCAGATAAGGTTTACAATAATTGACTCTTCTGTGTATGACTTGAGGAAATCAGACCTAACTCTTTGTCAATTGATTAAACCATTGCTTCAATAGTTTGTTTATTTTTTAGATACGGAATCTGATAATTAATATTTAATTTGTTTCACTAGTTTTTTGTCTAATTTTGATTTTTATATAATAATTAGATTTGTGCCTAATTTCAAGTAATTATTGATATCTAATATATTGTAATAATAGATATTTTATGACTTTTTGTCATTTGATTAGAATTACGTGAGTTTTGGCCAAAAATTAATATTTTTAGCAAAACTTCACTCAAATATAGATTTGAATTCAAGTAATTCCATTCAAATGAATGAAAATTATCATTAAATTTATTGTAAGTCAACCAAATTATTTCTACTCAAACTCTCAACGAGCTTGTTAAATTAAAACTTAAATTATTCTGAATTATCAAGTTAATTAGTTGAATAATTTTGAATAATTCATTGAAATTTCGAATGTTTCATCAAATCAATCTATTTTTGAATAAATTATAATTGATGTCAATATAATTGATGTCAATATAATTTGAGTCAATTTTTCAAAAGGATTTCAATTCATTCAAATGATAATTAGATTATTCTTTTCCATAGATTTAAATCTGAAAACCAATTATTTTCAATGATTTTGCAATCTTTTCGGAAAATTTAATCAAAAAATTGCTGAAAACCTTAAAAAGTTATAATTCAAATATAATTCTATTGAGATTTCAAATGATTAAATAAGCAAGTTAACTTTCATATAGCCAGAAATGAGAATCGATGCGGAACTCATTTTGTGACCAAATAAGTCATTTTTGCGAAATCAGTAAAAAATGAGATTTTAATGATTTTTTTTTTCAACATTTGATTCAATTAATCAATAGATAAGGCACTAAATCCCGTCTCTCGTCTAAAATAAAGATAAAAGAGTATAAAAACAAAAAACCGAAGGGAATGTCAGCTCAAAATTTGTTGAAAATGATAAAAATGAGATATCGATGAGAAGTCAAAATGTTTTCCAGTTTTGGGCAAAACTTTAGGAAAACTCAATATATTCCCAAAAGATTGAGCGTTAGGTCAAACTTTTTGATTTCGGGTTTTCTTTTAAAAAGCTGAAAGTCTTGAGAAAACAGTAGTTTTAGTCCTTTTAATGGTTAAGTTTATAAACTCCTTTAGATTAGAGTTAAAAGTCTTTATATAAACTTCACTTTCATTTAGAGTTCGATTGAATTTAAGCGAATTAAAGTCAACTCTTTTTAATGCCTCACAACTATCGACATAAACCAGGATCATATTCCACCTAAATATTAAAATATCTCTATATTTACCATTTTCTACAATAAAATTGTGCTTTTATAACAAATTTAATTGAACTCAAAATCTCATAATTTTTAAGTGATTATCATTAATTATATAAAACGGATAAAATGGGTCTGAGAAGAGTCTTATGAATATAGTCACCATTAATTGATCTTGTTAAACTCAAATTTGTCAAAATTCAATAGATCAATTTGAATGGTAATTGAATAGTGATCGGTTATATCCTCAGTGATCAAGTGTCATTAATTTAAGCAAGTCACTTTTGATAGGAACAAACACTTATCTCATTGTCTATTTGTATGGAAAAAAAGAGCATTTTTATTGAATGCAGTGCTCATCAAATTTTTTCATTGAAATATTATATATTAATATTTTCACTGATATATTAATAAACTTTTTTTATGACAAAAAAAATCTTTTTGAAAGGATTGTTGAGAAGTGTTTGAAATCGTCGACTCTTTACTACTCTTTGAAGTATACCTTAAGTCTTAAGATATAAAAAGAATCCCCTTTTTCTCACTTCAAGGGCTCTATTGATAAAGAAATCGATTTTTTTCTTCACTTACTTTCATTTCATTTAATTTGATGGATATTAGGCCAACATTTAGGCAAACATTCCTTGTTTTAAATTTTATTGTTTCCAAATGACGTAACCGTTCAGAGATAAGCAGGGTATTTGTCTTTATATTTTATCTTGTCAATTAACGATAATGTGCTAAATCTCATTACTTTCACTGATCAAGATCATCTGTATTCAGGATTTGCAATGATGATCTTGTTTTATTGACAATTTTATTGTTGAACTTGGTACTTTAGATGGCTGTTACTAACAAGATATCTGTTTGACTGACATTTAATTCAATAGCAGTTTTGATCATCAAATCAGTGAAATGTGTGACAAATTTTTTTCTTTCAAAGAAAAGCTAATGTTTTCATTTGTGAGTCAACTGTAAAACATTACTTTAGATGTAAAGGGAAAGGCTTTCAGTGAAACATTTTCATAGCATATGATTTCAAAAATTGTATCACATTTTATGCCCACAATTTGATAGACTTTTTGTTCAAATAATACTTTTTCGCGATTTTCAGTTCAAATGGATTTTTATTTTATTTGTTTTTTGAAATGAATAAAAAAATTTTAGTGAAATAACAGTATTTTTCTTTTAATGTCTTTTAATGTTCAAAGAAATGAAAAGTCTCTTCAATTGACTCAAATGAATATTTTTTGCCTAAATTTTATTCATCGATTAGTGAATGGATTATTCATTGGACTATCAGTTTTTAAATCCTATTGAAAGAAAATTTGAGACAAGTCTTGGTATTGTCTCTATTCGCCAAATCTCAATTGGTCGAATCCCTTTTCGCCGAAAAAATATGTACCGATTCGCCGAATATTTTTCTTATCCACGAAATATTTGGCCGAATAAATAATTAGCTCAACTAAGGATAATACATTTCACCAAAAACTCATAATATAAAAAAGGGACTTTCATTTATATTCGTATATTAAACTCGTGTTTAGTTTAGTTTAGTTTTTGGTTAGTTTTGTTATTTTAGGTTAAGGTTAGGTTTGATAGGAGTTAGGTATGGAAACATTTATTCAAGATTTGCATCAAGAACTTTTATGACAAAATGTTTTCGGTGAATTGAGATTCGGCTGATTGGTATTCCGTGAAAAGGTTTTCGGCGAATAGAGGCTAAACCCAAATCTTAGGCATTCATTTGAAGAGATAACACAAGTTTTACTTAAAAGCATAAAATGAGTCAATTCTAGTCTCAAATGCTTTCAACACAAAAAAATACTTCAGAATTAAGTCTTTCATCGATTCTTTTCTTATATTCTTTTGAATTAATTCTTAGATTTTAAGTGACTTTATATCGAAATTTACTTTCATTTCAAGTTTAAGTTTAAGCTTTTATTTCCATTCATTCTATTCTTTGTTTGCTTTGAAACCTAAAGTTTTAAAGGCTTATCCAAAAATGAGAAAGCTACATTTAACACTCGAAAACAATCATAAATTTCTTAGCATATAGCCAGAGCACACATTTATACCCATTTATACATTTATGTCCTCTTATTTTTAATCGTTTTAAAAAATTTATTTGACTTTAATATTGAAAAATATAAATTTTTCTGAAATTCTTAAAGAATTCTTATTTTGATAAAATATTTTAATATATTTTTTAACGCAAATAAATCGTTATTTTTCAAAAGAATTCAAAAATTTTGATTTAATTTAGATATTGTATGAAAACTATCCGTTATTTTCTTGAAATTTTTCTTTAAAATGAGTTCGTGTTTTGACTTTAATAAAGTGCTTCACTCGTGGATTCATAAAACATTATAATAGCGTCCCTTACCTTAACTTCTCTACAATACGACAACGTTTGCAGTGAAACAGCTTTTGTTTAGCGCTAAACGAATTCCCATATGAGAGGAACGGAAGAGATATTCTTTGCTTTCAATGGAGACTATTATGGAATTTATGGAAACCTTATTATTATTATTATGTTTAAGAATGCATTTTCTGTCAGATTAATAGACTATCTTTCCTCTCGTTTTTGTTATTCAAATATTGTATTAATAAATTCATGACTTATTTTGTGTGCATTACTTTCCTACGGCTATTGACTGTCGCTTACAAATGAACGTCGGATTCAATTTGAGCTCAAAATTAATTTCAGAATTTATAACAAGCCTTAACTTAAGTTAACAAGATAATTAAACTCTCGTTTGACAAACATTTCAATTGAATTCTTGAATTTATTTTCATTTAGTTTGGTCTCAGTCGAGGGTCAAATTAGACATCAGAATTCAGCTGTTCTTGCATTTGTCATCAAACAGATGCTATGACTTTACTTGCTTTACTCATGCTCATACTTGATAGTACCGAGCACTTCTTGATACTGAACAACTTATGGCTTATCTCAAATTTTACACATTTTTATTGAATTTATTTGTTTAACATTTGGTTTATGTGTTTGTAATGAAATGTTTTATGACATTCGGTCTCCAAATAATTGTTTTCATTTCAGACCCAATGATCTAATTATGAAATGAGTTTATATAATAATATTCTGACTTTTAGTGTGAAGACCAAGAACCTAATATCTTAATCTACTCTATCTATTGAGTACAAATTTTAATCATCAAATATCTTAAATGAATCGATTGACTCCAGGCAACTGTGAGTTTGAGTTTATTCAGTTATATATCTCCGTTCAATGTTTATATAATTTTATTTTTGGAGTAAAATCAACGAAATAAACCATTGGTTAATCTAATTATGCAAAAAACATAAATTCAAAGCATTCACTTGAATTCAGTGAGTAATCAAAGATTAGGATTATTTACAAATTAATGCAAATTCAACAAAATTATGCGCATAAAGGAGTGAGTCGTTAAGAGCTTTGAGATTACACCGCAAATACACTTCCACTCACTTGAAGACATCAAATAAAAAAAAACAACAGAAAAGTTGTTTTGCATTGTTTGACAATTTTTAATAATTAAAATAAAAGGAAGCGAATGAAACGCAGAGACATCTCTATCTTTGTTTGCTCTTGCTCATTGTTTTAACATTGAAGAATTATTTAATTATTAATATTTTATACTAAAATATATTTGCGAAAAAAAAACAGAATTTTCACAAAAATTACAAAACAAAATACTTTGAGATTTAAATATGAAATATAGAAAATTAATTTCTGCCGCATTTGTCGTATAATTTAATTTAGAAATTGGATTAAATAACGAATATTGAAAATCGTTGCGAATTATATGAAACAAAATTTTGTGAAAAATTTTGTCGCAAATTATATTAAGTTATTACTAATAATAATGATTAAAAACTGCAATTCGCGTGTATTTGCAAATCGTTTTTCTATTTAATGGCTTGCATTTTGTTATTGCCGTTTGGTTTTCATTATTTCCAAGGATACAAATACCAATCCTATATATTGTGGTGAAATAAATTCAAATAATAATAAATCTATCGATTCTTTAACGTTAATGAATATACAGAATATAATTCTTTTTTGAGTCACAATTCTCGACAAATCCCAGAAAAGAAAGAATTAGTCGAGACGTCAGCCTTCCTGTCAAACGACTATAAAGACTGCCATTCCTACCGAACACCACTTTCTTATAAGACTTGGCGTTCAATCAATAGATCTTAACTATTATACTCTTTGCAAGTCTTTCTTACGGCAAATAAAAGATTTTTCTTCGAAATGTTTTACAATATATTTTCAATGTATTTAATGATACAAATATTTAAACACAAATTGATTACATTTTTTGCATTCCTTTAGATAAATGGAAGTGACATTTCATTTGGCATTTTTCGTCTTCATATCATTAATATTAAATGTGAACTCAGTTTCGGCAAAGATTGACACAAACGGTATGTCTTTTTCTAATTGTTTTTGTAATAATTTCAGTCAATTTTTGTCTAATTTTCATTCAAAGTGATATTGTTTTCATTTATTGAGTAAAGGAGTAGCAATTTGCTAGATTCACAATTGAATAACTCATTCATATCAGTCGAATCGCATGACTTTTTATGCACTGATAGCCGAGATATTTATGAATGAGAACTAAATTAAAGGAAAACTGTAATAATATGATTGATTTGATTGCACTCAATCTGTTATTAGTCAGGAAAAAATTAACCCAGAATTGGATAAGAGATAACTTATTCAATCTTTGATTTATTTTTGTTGTTTTATTTTGATTGCATTGCCGTTAGTTATCGTCTTTGAGACCAAATTATATGTTTTATAAAATAATGAATATAACCACAAAATAATCGAATTTCAGACCTAAACAATTGAAAATACAATTTCAATTCAATTTTGGTGTTTTAGACTATTTTTTATAGATAGGAAATAATAGTAAATTGGTTTCATTTGATTCTCTAATTTCCTTCAAAAAATGAAAAATATTTCATTAAATAGTATCAGCAAATAGAGAGAATTCCTTCATTTTTGCCTTAATTACAATATTTTGTTCATTTACTGATATAATTAGCAGTGAATGTAAACAACAAAAAATTCTTTGAATATTTTCAATCGATATTTTGTCGTTATATTGTAAACACATTTGTCTTAAGCAAAAAATTACTAAAATTGATTCAATTCACAGATATTTTGAATAATTAAAATAAGTATAAAATCGGATCAAATGAAATAATCTTTGCAATTCTAAGCTCAAAATCGTGTTAAATTCATTGGAGCAAGATTATGGACTCTAGGCAAACATAATTTGTCTGACTGTCCACCAGACAGATATAGAGCACATAATATCTCACACTAATTACTTGTACACGACTTTAATTATATTTGTCTTTCGTTTTATTGTTTTTTATTTGAAATATTAGTTTTGCTAACAAACAGATAAATGATATAAAAGTTTTTCGTATTTATTTTTATTACAAATTAATTTTTGAAAACAAATATATTCTGTGAATTCAATCAAATTATTTTGATGTCAAAAATATTTTATTAAACTTTCATTTCTAAGAGAAAACTGATATAAAATATGTAATCGATTTGTTTTTTAGTCAAAAATTAATTGCATTTCGCTTTACGTAACATTTGGTTGTATTAAAATCTCTTATATTTATTCCGTTTATAAGAAAACAAATCAATCTTTTAGTGCAAAAGTTTTTTAGAGCAAAAAATATTTATTCGATAAATATTTAAATCAATTTTTATCGGAATATATTTTGCAGTAATTTTTCATATTCTCGAAACTAATATGAGAAGAGCCTTTCGTATCACAAATACTTGAGTTCAGTATTTCTTAATAAAGAAAAAACAATAAATTGATAGACGTTTTCGTTTCTAATCATAAGAAAAATTTTTTTAAAGATTTTTTCTTCGCTCGCAATCCAATTGTCGATATATTACAATGAATTGTGTTATCGACCAAATGTTTTGACTATTATTTTTTAATGAAAGATAAGATTGAAAACTGTCTTAAGACAGAAAAATCGATTTTTGTATTGAAAATCAAACGCTTCTCTTAGTATTAAGTTATTTCAGAGTTTAATGAATATTGAAATTATAGACACTTCTTATGAAATGTTTGGCTCAGAATTCATTCTTTAAGGGGATGACTAGATTTGGGTGGGGAGTAATGTCGCGTCAAACTGAATATTTGCATTATAAGAGATTTTCTGATAAATGTTAGTAAATATTAGAAAACATTAAACATTTGAGAATCGATTTGACATTTGAATTATTTGTAAATTTATTTTCAAAAGAAAAAAAGATTAATAAAAATCTTGTTTGAGATTTAGGTCCGAATATTTAAATTCTGAAAGAAATACCATTTTATTGATGACTCAAAAGTTTTATTAAAATTCTGTTCAAAGCGTTTCTTTTTTCTGTTTCCTTTAACCTATGTTCAAGATCAAAAGTTTAGTTAGATAGATAATTTATTGGCAAGAGTACATTTGCAAGCAACTACCAAATAAGAGACTGGAATTTTCTGTAAACACTTTTTATTAATGGTTATCCATATGACAGTTGGAGTGAATTCCGATGGATTTCCTACAATTAAATTATTGTCACAATCGGCAGACATTAAGTCGGAGAAAACGTCTGAACACAAAGGCATTCATCTGATGGCATGGGATTGGGATAAAAATAAAAATAATTGGCTCTTCTGTTTGTTTCTATTGATTGCCGCCATCACCAAAATTGCTTATCATTTCAGTCATTTTTTAAGCAATATTATACCCGAGTCGTGGTATGAATCAAATTCTTTCATTTCATTTCATCACTTATACCAAACGCACATCAAATTGGCTTAAAGTGATGTCCACTCTCTGCTAAAAATAGAAAAGTCACCCATCAAGCCATCAAGCTATCAGACTATCAAACTATTAAACGCTATAAAACTCGATCAAACTTAACCAAACTCTATAGAACCCCATTAGACACCATTAAACTCCATTAGAGCCCATTTAGTCCCATTATAACCTATTACAATTCATTACAATCATTAACTGCTATTAGAATTTCATATTATTTGAAGGCGTCAGACATAGACGATCAAATGACCCTGACACTTATATGCTTGAAAAATGTCCATAATTCAATTTTGATATCTCAATGAGATTAAAATCGAAAGCAATCACTCAATAAAATACATAGAATAGTAACTTGGTCATTACTAAATTCAATGAAACCCTCCCACAAGTCTTTGTTTGAAAGATAATGAGATTCAATGGATGTCTTAATTCTGTTCAAAGCATTTTGATTCTGTTGGGAACGGGTATCGGTGCGGCCATACAGTGAGTGATAATCTAATTGAAAGCTCTTTTGATTGAAACTAAAATGTATTTGTCATTAATTTTTGATTGGAATGAAGTTACCTCAAAATAAGCGAAGAAGTACCAAGGTTCACTATAGACCTGTTTTTCTTCGTATTACTTCCGCCGTAAATATATTTTGTTCTGAATATTTGATTTTCCTCTCAAATCAATGTTTTTATTGTTCGGATCCTTTTGTCTGTGATATGAAAGGAAAAGAGAGAGGAATAGAGAGAATAAATCGGAAAAATAGATAATTGTATTGCAATCTCATCGACAGAATAATCCTGGAATCGGCCTATTCTTTGCATGACATCGCGTTTGTCACTAATTTGGGCTCAATATTAGTCTTTGCAATCATTGTAAGTGTTCTCAACATTTATATTCCGATCACTTTTACTCTCATTCGATATATTTGTTCTTTTGTTCGCAATTTTATTTTTAATACTAAAACATATTTATTGCAAATTTAAGGGCACTTTCATCAACATTGCACTCATCGGTCCCTCACTATATCTGATTGAATTGATTCCAATGAAATGGTTGGCTTTCCCTGAAATATCTTTTCTGGAGTTAATGGTCTTCGGCACTGCCATCAGTGCTGTCGATCCCGTTTCTGTATGTATTGAACGAAATCTTCTAATGATTTTTGGTATTAATTCAAAATATTTGTTAAGGTTTTGGCCATATTTCAAGACTTATCGGTAAATAAATCGCTTTATTTTCTGGTATTCGGGGAATCGCTTCTCAATGGTATTCATTGAATTTCTCACTAAATATAAATAATGACTTAAATATCGATTAAATATCAGACGCAGTGGTTATTGTTGTGCACCGGATATTGTCCTCAATGTTAGGGGCGGCCAAAGTGGAAGCCATTGAGTTTGCGAAGGGGTTCCTATCGCTCTTTTTGGTCAGTTTTGGCGGATTCTTCATTGGAATCATTTTCGGTGTTTTCACATCTTTGCTGACATTGAAGACAACTCATGTCAGGGGTATGTCAGGGTATTATTCATATTTATTTTAATCTATTAGAATTGAATTTACAGACATCGCCTCACAATTCAAGTCATTTATAAATAAAACTTTATATCATTAGTTCTGTAGACGACTGTAAACGAGTCCCAATAAAAAATGGGATATATTTTAATAAACATTAACCTAAAAATCATTAGTCGTCTTATGAATGATGTCTGAGATGTCACCTAATGTTTCCCTTAAACGAAAGAATCCATTATAAAGATTGTGTAAAATCTACATTAGATTGAATTTCAGCTTAAATTATGTTTTAATGATTTATATATTTAATATTAAATACGTATTTTAAAGATAGAGAAAAAAAAATAATCCAAATCCTATTAAAGTATTTCTTTTGAATCCTATTTTAGAAATCTTTTCGTTCGATTAATTTCTAAATTTTTATTCAAATTATTTGTTGAATTAATTCAATTGAAATGAGATAGGTCATACGGAAAGAATATGCAAATTCTTTCGGCAAAATTAAAATAAACTGAATATATTTTTTCCTATACTTAACTAAATTCAAACTTTTTATTCATAAATTAATTTGAATAACACATTAAGTGATTGAACCGATGGTTGTGGTGGCCATGGCTTACATGGGATTCTTGAGCGCAGAAATCGTTCACTTCTCTGGACTCATCAGTTTGATTGGTTGTGGACTCGTATGCCTTTCCATTCCTTCTATCAATTGATAAAAATTTAATATTGAATTGAAATTCAGGTTCAGTCGGAATATACTTTTAAGAACATATCAGAGACTTCGCGAACGACTGTAACATATTTTGCCAAAACTCTGAGGTATGAGTCCATTCAGAGTCCATTAAATTGATCCGATTGTGATTTGAAGTCTATTTTTATCGATAATATAACAGCTTTTATAGCCATTAATTATAGATAATTGTTATGACTCTGAATATAAGTCAGTTTTTGTTTGTTTTTTTAGCGAAATGTCAATCCCTTACTCAGTCTAATAGAAAATTGTTTCCATTAGTTGTCGTTTTCTTGGATGTGTTCATACAATAAGCCATTCTATTAGCAAAAATGGTTATAATGTTATTCTTTAATTAATAATTTGTGAGATATAGTGCCGTCCATTTGGCAAATGTTAAATTCATTTCAATGTTTTCGGATGTCTTCTAAATATTCGCAAAACTTTTCAATTATTGGCTCAGAAAACAAATGTTATCTTCAGTTTAATTAAGATTGACTTCAAAACAGAATCGATATATTCTTTTCTTTGAAATAATTATAGTTTCAATGAATTGAAGAGAAAATACAGTTGTAATCAATGTTTAAGTCATTCAATACATTACTTGAATGTCAAATAAATTGACAATTTATTCGATAAATGTTTCGAAAATCAATTTTTCAATACATAAGTAATAATATGTTATTTTATTTACAATTTCAGCACAATATCAGATCTATTGATATTCTTCTTCTTGGGAACGACACTCTTTAATGAGCCTCTCGTATGGAACACCGCTTTCGTTATGTTTTCGCTATTGTTTTGTTTGGTTTTTCGTTTCATTAGTGAGTTTTCAATAATTGATTCACAAAATAATAGAATTAATGGCAAAAATACCATTCACTCAATGTTGTGATAACTGCCCACATATTAATCAAATAGATGCTAGCTCAATTATTTTCTTATTATTTCATAGTGTTGAACTCATTAATTCTTAATGATCTGGATAGTGTTATATCTTGCTTAGGGGCGGAACAAAGAATTTTTATTTTGTTTACAACCCTAATGAAGCAGAATAAATGAATCTAGATTATTCTCCCTTTTAGAAGTCAAACATTTGTTTTGTTTACCGATATATAAGTTCAATGTTTGAGAGTTTAGTAAAAATAGCATCAATTTTGTGCCATATTTTGTCTTTTATTCTGATATTACATACATTTCTCTCATATTTTCTATTATTCCGAAAAATTTCTTTGAATTGATTAGAATAGCATTAAATTGATTTGAATGTAATCCTTATGTCTTTTGTATGTCTTGGTGTTTGTCTTTAGGTGTATTTGTGCTGACTTTCATTTTGAATCATTTGATGCAAAGGGTTCCGGTCATCAAATTCGAAGAACAAATATTAATGGTATGAATAAAATTGATTTCATTGCAATTCTTCGATTCATTACTTAACTAAATGCAAGCTTTTCATTGAATGAGTGCTTCATTTGGGAGTCAGTCCTTCGGGCGAACACTTTGTTATAAGTTATGAATCAAAACATTCACCAAATTAGTCATTTTGGGAATATTTACTATAGAAGTAGGAGTAATGACCAAGACACACCAGCCTGATACTCCAAAAATGATATACAATAATAAACATCAATTTGATTTTATCACATTTCTTTGTCACTCAAAAGAGACTTGGTTATTATCACATAAACAAGATCATTATTTGTTATTATTTAGTCAATAGTTTGCATAAGTGCGAGTAACATGGTCATGGTTATCTTTATACAATTAATCAATCAAATGATTGATCGGATAAAAGCTTGAAATCATTTTTCATTAATTTGTGACCATATTCTTAACCATTACTTCATTAATGAGCTCTCATTTATCGGAATAAACGTTAATTAACTTTTGTTTTCCAAAAATTGATTCATTTTTTAATAAAATCGATAATTTGTTGAATAGGCCTACGGAGGACTGAGAGGAGCCGTCGCTTTTGCATTGATTGCAGTACTTAATAACGAACCAGAAGTAAAGAATCTCAGTCTTCTGAGAACTGCCACATTGTTTATTATTTTCTTCACAGTATTCATCTTGGTAATTTATTTGCCTCATAATTCAAAGTCATAAATATACTTTCTATAGAAGTAAATCAATTAAATTAGATTTAACTTCAAAACACTTTTGAAACCAAATCTATTGAAAGTCTCTAAAGAATTGCTTTGAATTCTGAAATATAATTATATAATAGAATTGTTATTCATTTGATTGACATTAAAGGGAAGTACAACAAAACCTTTACTCAAATATCTGCGAATCAGAAGAGAAGTGAAAGAAGAGGCGAAACTCTTTCATTTAATTAACTCTAAAGTAAATGAATTTTTTTTGACAATTCAAACAATTAATTAGCTTTTTATTAAATTTCTTTAAATTAAATTCAATTAATTGTTTGATTAACTCTTTTTTAAAGTTTATCGAAAACTTGGTGTTTGGAATTTCAGATATAACCGGTATTTATAGATTTCATGTCATTTATGAGGCTTTTTATAGGTCTATAGAGAGATTTGTGCAAGATGCAAATATTCATGTGATATCCATTCCTTCAATTCTAGTAGGAGTAAAGCATCTCATCTCTCAAACAATTTCATTGATTTTTTAGTAAAAATTAATTAAATTTTTATTTTGAAACAGGAGTCCACACATTCAACCACTTTTGGACAGTAAATTCAATTATTATTTATTATTTGAATGACTATTAAGTTTATTAATATATTTTTGAATTTCAATTCGATAGCAAAAACTTATCAATTTTAACGAAAAGTATTTGAAAAAATATTTGACTCATGGAAATAATGATTATACAATTGAAAACATTCTTCAAAAAGTAATATTTGAGTAAGTTCAATTTATTACAATATAAGTATGAATCTGTATTTTATCGTTCAATTTATTGCATCAATCCTTCAGTTTGTGTGTGTTTTATGACCGATAGATACACTCCATCTCTTTTTACACAATAGCACCGGACTATCGATTGACTCTTAACACTAATAATAGATTCAATCATTTTATTTGATTTAATTTTATGAACTTTTGTCTCAAATTTTATGAATTTTAGGGAAGAAATGCAAAAACTTTTCGGAGTTAACATCAATTCTGAACATAAAGAGGAGGAAAGTCATAAAAATAGTGACGACTCTAATAATAAGTCAGTTTTTGAAAACAGTTTTTTTCAAACTTTTTATTAAATGAAAATTTTTTTAGTAATGATTTATTGAAGACAATCAAAAAGATGAGTATTTCTAATGCCTCTAATGTCACCATTGAATCGGATAACGAGGAAAGTGATGGGGAAGGGGTTAGACATCGGATAAGTCAAAAATTCAACAAAATGTTCGATCGATTGACTGAATGGAAAATATTTTCCCGTTTAAAGAGAAAGAGAAAAAGTGATTCAGAAGTCGACAAATTGAAACGAAAGACAAGAAGAATGAGTCGTTTACTTCAAACCGCTTTCAATGAAAATTCTATAAATCAAGTAATGGTCTCATCAATGATGTCATCATTTTTTAACTGTTTATTGAATTAAATGTGTTTTGCTTTTCAGGAAATTCTTCGAAATAGTGTCACAAAACAGCAAATTCTCTTAAGGGAAGGCCTTAAACAAAGAAGATCGTCGAAGATCTCTAATGGTTCTGGGTCCTCTAATTCAATACCACTCGAATCACTTAAATTGAACCCAAATCTCATAAATCAGGCGAAAAGCGAAGTAAAAAGGCGTTTGTCTAACCTCTCGAACATATCTAATATCGTTGTCATCGAAGAAAAAGCTTCAAACTTCAAAAACTTGAAAAAGAAATAAAAAAAAACTTTTCATAAAATAAATTACCAAGCAATATTTTATAATTCATTAAATAAAAAGTTTCATAAAGAAAGTCTATTTGATGAATGATCAAGATCATTTTTTATCATTTGGGTAGAGTAGAAAAACAACGGATTTCTAAATGAATGCATTCATTAAAGTAGTTGTCGATAGTCTTTGTTTGAGAAGTGATTAATTATCTTCAGTTTTGAATATTTTGTCTTCAAATCATTAATTATGACTAATATTCAAACAAATATCACACAATTTATCGACAAAATGGAAATGTTATAAATAGTTCTTCAAATGCTTCACATATTGTTTTCTCACAAATAATCATATTTTTCAGTTTATTCGAGATATAAGAACACGAATTTCCAGGTTCTCTATTGATTGAGAATGACCAAGTAAATAGATCCAAGATTATTCATTCAAAAGGATAATAGTGACGAACAGTGCAAAAGGGGACTCAAAGTTAAGTATTTGTGAACATAATATATGTTTGACTCTCACTTCACATCCATTTGTTTTGTGAATGATTTAAATCTTTTGAAATCTTTTATCGTTTTTTGTTTTGAATAATATTTAAATCAATAGATTTGAAGACAAAATGAGTGACTCTTCTGGGAGTGGACTGAAGGCAACGATAGTCACGAATAGTAAAACAGATAACAAAAGAGTGGAAAAGAGTTTTGCCGTCGATGTCCCCAAAGACGACAACAGTGGCTCTCATTTGAATTCTTTGAGGAATTGTGTCAATAGATTGGAGACACAACTCAACCAATATTTGACACAAATCATAGACATAGAGAATGAATCGGATGTTAATGCCGTTGGTATGTCTTCTATGGGATCGGAACCAATCGCTTCCAACTCAGACTACACCCAAAAAGAGAAGAAGACATCGAAGAATGCAATGTATGAGAGCGACGACAGACAACGACAATCACAAGAACCCAAACAAAAAAAGTGCAAAAAATAATATTAATTTCATTTAATTTCTGTAAATAATTAATATTTTATCTGAATTTGACTCAAATTTGGCGCCAAATAAGAGGAATGTCTGGCATTCAGTAGACTTTGATATTCAGTAAATGATAGCAAAACAATCAGTTTATCACAAATTCAATGAATTTAATGATTTATTTGTAACCATTTTGTCTCATAATTACAAAACATTTTTCAATAATTTATTTTTGATTCAAATTTTATACGAAATTATGTCAAACAATAGAAATGAAGACAAGAATTGTGATAAACGTTTGGAAAGAATCAAACAAACGGTTAAGTCTTATCCAGACTTTCCTAAAAAAGGCATTTTATTCCGGTATTTGTCACATGTTTTTGGTCTTAACTTTAATTTTATATTTTAAAAGCAATTCATTTATTATTATTTCAATTAATCAAAAAGTTTTTCAATTTATTATCAAATTATAAACTTTTTTAATGAAATAAATAAATGTTTGGGTTTTTGACAAATGGGTTGACCTCTAAATTAATTTTCAATTAAAAATCAATTGTTTTCAGAGATATGTTTCCAGTGCTGACAAAACCTGATGTCTTCAAAGACCTCATCGATATACTGACGGAACAAATCAAAACAATTGAACCAAAAGCGGAGGCAATCATAGGTTTGGAGTCGAGGGGATTCCTCTTAGGGCCGACACTGGCTCTCAATCTGAAACTGCCGTTCATTCCGGTCAGAAAACCGGGAAAATTGGCCGGAATTGTGAAAAAAGTTGAATATTCTCTCGAATACGGAAAGGATTCACTTGAAATACAAACCGAATCCATTACTAAAGGCATGAAATGTGTTGTAATCGACGACTTGATCGCAACGGGAGGTTCACTAAAGGCCACAATAAATTTGGTTACTTCTTGTGGCGGACAAGTCGTTAAATGTCTGGTTGTCATGGAATTGGTTGGTCTTAAGGGTCGGTCAAACGTGTCCTCACCGTTATATTCAATGATTCAATACTAATACACAAATTATATCAAAACTAATGTTTTGTTTAAAACAATTATATTTTTCTAATTCTAGTAATTAATACGAATTTCATTCCAATAATTTTGAATTAATTATAGATTTATCGATGAATTTCAGACCAAATGCCAATATTTTTGTAACTTTTCTTTAATTGAATAAAATATTAGTTTTTGTGATAAATGGAAATTGAGTTCAATTTTCTATTAAGTTATAAAATAAATGACACAAAAGTGACAACAAATCGATTCATTCGACAAAAAGAGATATCAATCGTTTGGTTTATAAATATAAGACGAAACCGTTTTTATCAGACAGAGGTCTGACCGCCGCGAAGGGCCAGAACCAGATGGAGGACTGACCCACCGGTCACTTTATAATCTTGAGCCGTCTTATCGTCATTCCTGTCAAAAGAGATAATAAGATAATAAATATTTAGACAAAAAAAATGTTTAAACAGACATTTGTTTTCCCGAAAAGATGAGTCTCTGCTGAGCGGGAGGTATCCCTTCCTTCTCTTCGACCCTTTCCTTAATTCTTTCGACTTTATCCGTCGGTTCGATATCTATTTCGATCTAAAATTCAGACAAAAGACAAGTCATTAAAACCCGAATCGATATTAACATAAATTATATAAACAATACCTCCTTTCCGGTCAAAGTCTTGAGTAACGAATCAAAACAAATCAAATGATAATCAAATTAATGGTAAATATTTTTGACGAGTCATTACACATACCTTCACTTTAATTAACATTATTTTGTTTTCTGTTCAGAACTTTATTGCAATTAAAGACAAAATCAAATCCAGAGATAAAAGACGTTAATTGAAATCAATTGAATATTAAGAGAAAAAATCAAAAATTGATGAAACAATCGGTAAATCAAATGAAATATTTGAGAAAAAATGAGATTTTGATCTGAAGTTTACAAAAACCGGTGAAGAGATGTCTGCGCATGACTTCAATATAATGGTTGACTTCAATGCCAGTGTTTGCGCCCAATAGTGGGCCCAACAGTAAGTCGAGTGCTTTCAACAGACAAACTCTCCATAAGTCAGACTCTGACCACAAGTTTTCAAAACTATTTTATTATTACTTTTAATTGTCATTCATTTTATATGTTTACGCCTTTTAATGAAATTTTCGCTTCTCTTTTGATTTGATTCAACTGAAGAGACATTTAATATAATATAAATGATTTGTTATATGTTTTAGAGTTTTATTTTATTGTTGTTTTTGTGCTCTGGGTGTTACCCGAGGCGACGGGTGTAGGCTATCCGTTGAGCACCCCTTTCACTGCCGGACTATAACGATGACATCAACACATCCACTATTATTAGATCTCTGGTCTGTTTGGCTATATTTTTGTACTAATTATTAAATTCTCCAAAACTTTTTGAACTCTTATATACTCTTATATAACAATTTTTCGTGAGAGTCATATATTCTTATGTATAGTAAAGTCTAATAACTCGATGTCAGAGATATAGTAAACCTGTGTTTTGATAACCGCATTGATATGTGCTCTGAGAGCAGGTGTTTCGCCGCTCAATACCACACAAACACCGTATATATCGTATAATATCAGTACATATCTCTGCAAAGCATACATTTCGTGATATAACTATTTAACTATTATTTAAGTTGAAAATCATTGTCTGTTTTGAGGGGGAAAGTAGTGACCCAATCCTTGACCTCCACTTAATTGCTGAGCAGATGTACCCAAATATTTCTCTCCAATACTTTTGTTTCAATTTTCTACTTTTCCCCCAAAAACACTGGTTTTGTAAATATTTTCAAAATTCAATTCACTATAACTTCTGTATGTTTTCTCTTCTGAAGACTTTCATTCATTTTGATTAGTGATTCAATGACTTTACTTTTTGCTGTTTTTCATTCAATATTTTATTTCTCATTTTTAATGTATGTTTCAGTTATTGTATTTAATGTATGTTTTTCTGAATCTTCTCAGAAAAAGATATTTTTTTAAATGAAAATATATTAGAGACGAGACTTTTATTTACATTTATTTTATATTTCATTATTTATTGCATTTTATTCGGCTGTCATTTGAATGAATTTCTCTCTCAAACGGCATTTCAAAAGGTATTCCTGTTTTGAAGTGAAGCTAAGGGTTGGGTCATTGCATCACAAACCACACAATTATTAATTATTAAGGCATTACTACTGGTATTTAGTCACACAAACTATGGGATCGTCTCTGACTCTCAATGAAAAGTTTTCTGACTCTCAAATGAATTCGTGTCTCATATCTCATAATTGAATAAACATTTAATTTCTAATTATTTCTCCGTTTGTGCGAAAAACTCCGAAAAAATACATTAAATTTGATTAGTTTTGGGACTTATTTCCGGATTTATTGCATTTTATATCAAATTTTGTGTTTTTGATATTTCAATCGATTTTCGTTTTAAATGCTTTGAAATTCAAATTTTCAATTTTTCAATTTATTTTGCTTCTTGTCAATTGTCAATCTAAAGGGCTATTGCATATATTTTGAGCATGATCACTTTTGAGCCAAATCAGTTTGTCTTTTTCAGTTAACATTCCAAACGTTTGATCTTGCATTTTTTGTCATTTTTAGTCTTGTCATTCATACATCTAATTGAGAGCAAAAAGGTTATCACCTTGCCAACTTTTGAAATTGATCCCGATCGATTGGGATTAAATGAGTTATTGAAGAAATGTACAAGATGATGCACTCCTACTCACGTTTTATAAGATTTTGTTCAAAAGATGAGAATTTGATAGAAATGAATTGAGACCCGATTTTAATCGATTAACAAAATTTTGAATTTGATTAATGTTTTTTGAATTTAATCTTATAATACAAACATTTGATTTGAATAATTGTTTTCAGTCTTTACATAAAATGCTAATTGAAAGATTGAATAATTATCACCTTGTTCAGTTTACTTACTCAAATAAATTCGGATCTTTTGAGAGATTGTGTCATAGATTTCCATAAAATAGCTAAAAATGTTTTAAAAGTAATTATATATTATTAGAAGTGAATAAATCTAATCCAGAAATACTTTGAAATGCATTTAAGCTTTAAAGTGAATGATGAATGCCTTCAGTGTTTTCAGTGCCGAAAATAATAGTAATTTGAATCCAGAGTCTAATGTCGTGCTCTTCTCGACCAACGCTTCTCTTCGTTCAGTTTTTCAATAGTTTTCACTCGAATTGAGTTTGAATTTCATTGCTTTCGAATGTATTCAAAATTATATAAAATTTTGTTCATTTTTGAGACACGAATACAGAACTGCAGACAACTATACAATCATTTGTTTTCCAAATAATGTTTCAATTTATGTAAAATGTCTGCAAAATCACTGTTACTCTCGTTTATTATATTTTGAGTCTTTAATTACTTTATTTTTCATTACTATTTCATAATTAGTTTGCAAATGAATTTCAATTGACATAACTTTTGTGAACATCTCATCTCCATTTGTGCTGAGCTTTTCTCCCTTTGTTTCATAACTGGAAAATGAATTGTTTTATTGGAAAGGGAGTCAGAATCTGAGTGTTTCTTAATATTCAGTTATAATTTTTTTCACTTATATGTGTCTAATCTTTTTGAATGATATGCAAAAAAACGTTGAGCTCAGCCCTAAAAAAGTTTATGACATCTCACAAATTGAATGTTTCCTTCAGTTTTCTTGAGTTAAATGAAAGTTTAATTACTCAACAGTTAGTGAGAACTAAACCAATGAGTGTTTTGATGGCTTTCCAACTGTCGAATCGATTTATAGTTGAGAGGACACAAACCTCTGCCATTGCTTTTTATGCAGAGTTTTTGTGTACACAACTATTAACAGTTCAATCATCATATGTTATACACAATTTGTTTTTGTCGGTCTCTTTGTCTCTTCTGTTCTTCACTTTTGGAGAATCTGTTAATTTGGTTCAAAATAAACTTATTGTCGTTTTTGCAAATTTATTGTGTTTTTCGACCAAATATTTATCAATAAAATATCTGTCAGTTCTAATGATTAGTAAATTAATGCTTTTCCTCTTCTGTTTGTCTATTTATGGGAAACATCTCTTCTTTATATCAATTTATTTGTGATTTTCTCATTATTTCCATTCAATGAAAAATATTTCACTCCTGAGTGAAGTTCAAAGACATTCCTATTCGTAGAGAAAATTATTTTATGAATTATTGCTTCGATTTTCATAATTCTTAAAATATTTTTGTCCACAAAAAAAAATAATTTGCTTTCAATGAAAACTGGTTGACGACAAGAGACAGCATAATAGAAATGTTTATCTTTTCGCACTTTATTCTGTCGGATCTGATTGTTGTCTCCTTTTTTTGCTGTCTGTTCACTATATTGACGGATGATTTAGTGAGGAATAGACCAAAAGTGAGAACACGGACTCCAATCAAAGTTCAAATGAAGAGGAGTTTAAGTTTAATTGCGAACACGATTTTGCTTTTAATCAATGCTCTAAAGAATGTGAGGCTTTCCTACAAAAATTCAATACTAATTATTATAGGAATGGGTGTTAACTCTGTTTTAATTTTATTCATAATTTGTTTGTAATTCTAATGAAAAAGATGAAAAATTCGTGGCTTTAAAATCTAAAATCTCTGATCAATTAATTCATATTTTTCTTATTTCTTAATCTAAACTCAACTTAAGAGTTGATGACTCGGAATAACTAAATGAATGAATTATTACATAAATTATTTATTTTTAAACTTAGTTTTGAATATATTTTGCCTCTAAAAGCCTATAATTAAGATGTGATCAATGGTTTCGTACATTTTTCATAACATCACGTATCATACGTTCAACTAGCAATAGATATGTGCAAGGGTACAGTTATTCATGTGTGTTGGCATTCGATGTAATTTTAGATCTGAATAACTCACTATTAATTAGATGGTAGAGTTTTATTACAACAGGTTTAGTCTTGCAAATCCAAAAATTATCGTCTGATCTAAGTGATCTTGCACATCCTGGCAGCAGAAACATCTTACGTAAACGTTTTTCTTATTCGTAAAACATTCATATATTATGATATTTCTCACTGTTTTCTAATGAAAATTAATGAATTCATTGTAACATTTTTTATGATACATAAATGCATTTCATTTTTTTTAAACATTTTTTTGTCGTTTTATTTCATTTTTAATAAAACTTTTGGCATTCCGTTTGTATTGTAAACTAAAACCTTTGAAATGAAAATACAATTATTTATTTGATTACAGCTCTTCTTGTATTTAAAAGTTTAATGTTTTTTGAGTTAAACTCAATTTTTTCGGTGATTTTCAGTGACTTTTATTGCAAAATATTATTCGAGTTATGACTTAATGTTATAATGCTTTCAATCATTCGCTTCAAACAGATTGTCATAAAAATGACTTAAAGTTGTCATAAAAAAGTTTATTTCAATTCAAGTGATTTTCATTGCGTTTATTTGGCCAATAATTATATCGTTATTATAATATTTTCTTTGCTTTCACTTCAAATACAAAGAAAATTGTTGTCTATCTGTGAAAACGGGACAAACCATTGGCTTCTTTTGTTTCTGTGTTGCCATTGATTGGCGTTTTTATCATTGATTTTCTCTCCAAAGAAAAGACGAATGTCTTGAAAGTTAAATAAAACAAATTAACTGACATTTTCTTGTTAATGGGTTTGCTTTGGATCCGACAAAAGCTTTCAATCTATTGAAGATTTCAATGCCATTACTTAAATGGAAAGTCAAGACTCAAAATCACAATTAATTATTCAATTTTTGAATTTTTACGACACAATTGTTGTCTCATTTTGTTTCGAAAGCTCTTAACTTGTCTTAAGTGTTGTCGACTGAAGAACTCGATTATCAATTCTTAAGACAAACTTTAGGCAAATCACCAAAAATAATGTTTTCCATCTATTCTTGAGTTCAATAGTTAAAAATGTCACCGATTTTAGAGCAGCTGTTCATCCAATTCGGTGTTCAGTATTGTTGGGATCGTTAGCCCAGACTCTAGTGTTTGGGTGTATTGTGTTTGGGATGTGTTGTAGTCGTCTCCCAATCAGTAGTTCAATGAGTTTGTGCTCTCTTTTCGTGAAGTATTGTATTTTCGTCCGTTTTTCACTCAAAACTGATACACAACCCCATAAACCACATCAATAGCCGAACCCAACGACACTGAGTGGGGATAAAAACGCTTTTGACGCGTGTGACTGACTGATGGCTCCGGCTTTCACTCCACTTGTTTTTTGTTGGGCTCGCAATACATAATTCAAAATTTCCGAAAACAGTTTAAAATTGAATTTAGTTTTAATAAAATAACTATTGGTTTCCGCTAACTATTGCTCTCTTTTGATACGAGCCCTAAGAGTGGCATCAAATCCCAATAATCTTCTGTAACCAAAACCGTTATTTCAGAGTCGGTCGGCTCAGCACTCGACACACAGCACAGTCCAAACATAGCATTTTGAAAAACTTTCCGATTGTGTCGATGTCTGCCCAGAGTTTTGGTGCCAAATGTGGCTTAAATTCTGACTGAAATACTCCTCAAATACTTGAAGCCTAAGTTTGCACTCATTGAAGCCCTTAATTGTATGAATGGTTTAGCAATCAGTGCAACAGTGAGTTAGTGTCTGACGATTAGCTCTGAAATGTTGAGAAATATTCCGAGCGCTGACTCCGATAAATGAAAAGCCAGTCATACTCTGAGCCCCACCATCGCCTTCATTGTCACCCATCGGATGAAATCATCTTTTGAAGGCACGCATCAATGACTAATGGCTTTAAATCCCTGTCCCTATTGCTGTTATGCCTCCGATATTTTCCATACAATTATTATCGCAAATACCAAACATTGAGAACAAAACCAAATTTTTCTGTTCTCTGAGTCCTTTCCCTTTCGGTTGAATTTATGGCAAAATCTAATTGTATTGAATGTCTATTGAATGTCAGAATATCTTATTATTGGTTACATTCAGTAAATGTCTTCAATTGATCTCATATTTGTCTGTCATTCGCATTATAGGAACAGAATGTGTTTCTCATCAATCATTTTAGTGGCACTTCTGCTTAATATCCAATATTATGAACCGTCCGATTGTCAGCCATCAAAGTTCTTCGGCATTACCGGCAATGAAATAAATCGCGATCTCATACAACAAGAGCCGTGAGTTTTATTATTTATTATTATTATTCAACATTTGACTCATCCCTTAAAGTCTTTTTCGTCTAAAACTCTATTATTTTTCGAAACTTTTGATCAAAAGATATGTATTTTTTTTTATATTCGAAGAAATAATTATTTTTCTTTCGATGCATTGATTATTACATAAAACTATTTTCAATACCTTTAGGCCATAATTTTTTTTTCTAAAGCGTTAAAATTATTCTGAGATAACATTTCGCTAAAAACGCTTTTATATAATTGTTGTCAAAATGATTGCGCCCTATAATCAACTAAAAGGTGTCAAATTATTTTGCTTTCCCTTTGAGTTTAGATTTTACGCTTAAATACTATTTATTATCATTTATACTATTAGTCTATTCCTCCGATTCTCTCATTATATAAACCATTTTTCACACTTTGAGTCAAACAATGAATCAATTCTTTTTCGATACAATTATTTCAGATTTTTCGCCAAATTATATATTGTTTTGAGTTTTGGTCTAATTATGAAAACAGGACTTCTGTATGCATTCCCTTCTCATAGTTTTGATTCTGATTTTCCACTTTTTGTTCAATGGTTTTAAAAATAAAAACAACTGAAGACATAAGAGAACCGATAATTGCGATGAATAATAGTCACGGAATGACAATAAGATTGAAATTATAAGTGAACTCCAATTTTGAACAAATGTTGCAGAAGGGAGTTGTTGTCTAAAAAATCGATGTCTGTTAGACTTATGTAGACTTTTGGCCAACGATAGCATCAGACATGACATCGCAATCCAAAGTAATCATATCTTTAAATATATTGTTCAATAGATTCACTGCCAGAGACCAGAGTGAGTGAGAGTGAGATAACTCCGGCTTTTTATGCTCTAAATCGTTCTCTTGTTATATGGCATACCATTGGCAACACTCAGACATGAAGTCATTCTTTTCATATTTATATTATCAGACTCAGGATTGGTAGCAGATATCCCATCGTTCCGCTCCTCTCACTGTCACTATCCTCTCACTTTGTGTGAGTCTTTGCTTATGTTATTTGGGTTTTCATTTGATATCATAACTGAGAATAACTCAAATTATTTCACTCTTTTTATTACTTTTTCCTGACTTTTCGAGGTATGAATCGATCGATATTTGGGGGAAATATTAGGAATTGAGGCAAAAGAGAGGAAAACTTTTTTTTATTACAAAAACTGATAGTAATGTATAAAAAGTCTAAAAAACATACTTTTGTATAAAAGATCTAAAACAGGAAATTCCTCCAAATATTTGGTAACTCAACTCAACTATTATTTTGCTTTGTATTACATAATATCTGCTACCTTTAGATATACCATTTGATTATACACTGAACACAAGGAATGTCTGAATTGATTTCTCAATAACTTTATCAAAGTATCGATTGTTTGAATTGAAATACTGTTGAAATGCTTTTACCTTCAAATTGATTATATTTTTGCCATTTTTCAAAACAATAAGTATTTAACCGATATATCGATGATATTTGAACAGAACATACTTCGTGTTGGCCTCCAAGACGTTACGTCCCGGTCAAGTATACCGGGTGTCGGCGACAGTCTATCGATCAAATTTGCCGATAACTGTTAGGGCTTCCATTCAGAGGAATGGCGTAGAGTTAGCGTCGGCTGTACAGGAATGTAAAGAAAGGATTCCCGAAACTCTTCTCCTTCGAGTACCGCCCACTTCAATCCCTGGTCAATATAAACTTAGAGTTGAAGGCAATGTTAACGGGGTTTTGGGCGGCACCGCCTTCTATAACGAGACTTATCTGGATTTTTCCCAGCGCTCAATGACTATATTCGTGACAACAGACAAACCAATATACATGCAAGGGCAAACTGTCAGGTTTAGAGCCTTCCCCATCACTACTGATCTTAAAGCCTTTGCTGACGCCATTGATATCTATATGATTGATCCGAGGGGTGCTATAATGAGGAGGTGGCTCTCCAGACAAAGCAATTTGGGTAACAATTGATTACAAGAATCAAAACAATTTTTTTCATTACTAATAATTTTTTGTGTACTTCCAGGCGCTGTAAGCCTTGAATATCCATTATCTCAACAACCGGTTTATGGCCAGAATTGGACGATTCGTGTGGTAGCTCAGGGACAGGTCGAGGAAAAACAATTCGCTGTCGAAGAATATTGTAAGCATTTTCTGCTTTTCAAATGTTTTATAACTTTTCCTATAATTTTGATCTAAAAAATCAATTCTTACCAAAAGTTTAATCTTTGGATAAAATAAACGAAATATTATTCGATTAAATGTTTTATTTATAAAAATTCTTCTTCAGTCGAATCAAATAGCAATTCATCCTTTTTTGTAGATATTTTTGGTCTCAGTTTTTGTTATATAAATGACTTTTGATTTTGAAAAGAATTTTTAGCGAATAATCGATAAGAATATGTGTTTTAACTGATTGTGAATAAGAGCTAAACATTTGTTATTATTACAGATCAGACCAGATTTGAAGTGAACGTATCGATGCCGGCATTCTTTCTTCAAACAGACAGATATATCTATGGCTCGATTATGGCTAAGTAAGGCTACTATTTGTGCACTAGTCGTGAGCACTATCCCTGTTCTATCAGTGCTAATGATATGGCAATCGTTTGCTATTTATAGTTTCACGAGTGGTATACCCGTTGTCGGAAACCTAACCATTTTATACACTCTTCTCTCGTCTAACAAACAAATTGGTTCTCAAAGTTATTTCGATCGACCGGCGATTGAAACGACTGAACGATATGTGAGTTCGGACTCTATTTTTAACATTCATTTATCAAATCATAAGAAACTAATCTTTAGTCAAATCATTGACTTCTTAAGCAGTAGTTTTGCCTGACTTTGAGTTTATTGATATTCTTTAAGTGTTAGTGATAGTGATTACCATGATCAATCAACTATCAATCATCTATTGATTGAAACATGATTAACAAACAACACATCAATTTAATTAACGTTAAAATACTTTTTTTCACAAATTTATTGAATCAGTTCAACGGTTATTATGAATTTCGTCGTCCGATGTCTGAAATGATAGACCAATTGGGCGGCGGCTCATCACTGGACGGCGCGAAGATCACAGTCACGGCGTTCGTTGGCGAGCGCTTCTTGAATCTGATCTATTCAGGACACGCCCGAGCCTTCATCTTCAGCTCTAAAGTCAAACTCAAGTTATTGGGGTCGACCCCACAGGTATTCAAACCTCCGATGCCCTTCAAAGCATATGCCGCCGTCTCTTTCAACGACGGATCACCCCTTCCTTTCGATCGATTGATATACGAGAAGCTGGAAGTGAGGCCAAGAATTCAATTTTTCAGAAGTGGTTCCCGAAGTCTTGAGACAAAGTTTGTTTCGATGTCTTTGAATAATCCGGGACTTTGGGAAATATCGATAAATCTGAAGACAGAACTAAATGATAAGAAACTGGTGGATGACGTCCAGTATCTATCACTCGACGCCTTCTTCAAAGACGCAAACGGAGAGTTAATTAGAGCCCAAGAGTTGAGGGCATATGCGGCCTATTCTCCATCCGAACGTCTGCTCCAAATATCGACGTCTACTAAACGACCAAAAGTTGGGGAATACATCATATTTCACGTTCGGACCAATTATTACATAAAACTCTTCTCATATATAATAATATCGAAGGGAATGATTCTTATCAGTGGAAGAGAAGAAATGGCGTCAACTATAAAGACATTTGCTGTCAGTTTATCGCCAGAAATGGCTCCGACATCAACCATATTGATATACGACATCGCACGGGGCGGTGAAGTGGTTGCCGATGCCCTCACATTCCCAGTCGACGGCATTTCACGAAACAATTTTACCGTAACTTTGAATAACAGAAAAGACAAAACGGGAGATACGATAGAAGTGGTAGTGTTGGGCCAACCGGGCACTTATGTTGGACTCTCAGGTCTCGATAAGGATCTCAATTCTTTGCAAACTGGGAGTCAATTGAGTTATGCGGACGTCTTAAGAAAGATGAGTACTTTCGACCAATCAGTTACTGCCAGAAACGGAACTCTAACCCATCTCTGGCTCTCAAGAGAAGGAAAAATCGATAGCTTTCTTCACTTTCCGTCCCCTTCTTATGGAATCGATGCCAACAAAACATTTGACGTAAGAAAACAAATGAACACATTCTTTGAAATACATTTTATTTATATTAGATTTTGTGACAAATTTGAAAAAATGTCTTTTGACTAACAATTCCTCAAATGATTAGAAAAGAAAAAACCAGTTTATAGTGATTTAAAGAATGGCAACACTTTTAGTCTCTTCTCAAATGTTTGTCAGTCTTTGTCAGTCATTACCAGTTTTTGTTGAGTCTCTAAATCAAGTGAATGACTGAAACAATTCACAAATCGACTCAAAGCCTACATCCGAGTCCTATATTGTGCAGTCATTCCGAATGATATATAATTTATTCCATATATTTGTGTCTAAAACTCACGCATTGCTTAGTTTCCAGTGATTTCAGTCATTTGTATGTAAATTAAATTACTTCAAAGTTTATTAGTTTTCAAAACGAAAAATATTATCAGAAATCTGTCGCTCAGAATATCAGTACATTTCTCTTAACGTTTCCGTTGAGAGTAAACAAAAAACTTTGTTTCAATTTATCTCTAAATTCAATCAGTTTTTTGGTTGCATTCAATCGTTTGAATCAATTGTGGGTCTGATCATCAAAATAGAGTTCATTTATTCAAAGAGTGACTCAAAGTATATAATCTTCAAAAGAATCCAATTATTTATTTTGATCTCTAAAAGCATTGAAGTATTCATAACTTATTTATATATATTACTCAAAACTTAATATCTGTGGCACAGAATATCATTCAAAGGAGTTAGGGTTTATAGCTTTTCTTTGTCTTCAAAAAGAGTAAGGTCAATTTAATTTGATGCCTCACAACAAGAGTATATTTTATAATTAAACCTGTTTTTTTCAAGTTTAACGTTAATTTGAAAAGCATCTTGATTAAATATGATAGTGGTGACAGTGTTTCAGGAGAATAAATGATCGGAATTTTATCAGAAGCTAAGCCCAGGGCTAGTCATCTATTTTCCAAGAAACTGAACATTTCTTACAAATATTTTAGGTTTCGGCACTTTTTTGGTTTATCGCTCTTTTATTTTAATTAAATATAAGAGAAATGACGAAAAGTGTCGAATATATGTCCCCTTATATAACACTTCTTTTGACAAAATCTTTAATTATTTCTTCACTCGATTTGACACAAACCACAGAATTTCGTTTTTATTTTTTGCAAAAACTAAAGCAAATGTTGTGCACATCCCCTGTCTTTTGCTTTAAATTATTGGAAAGGAATGATATATTTTAAGTCTGTGTATTAATATCTCAATTATTGGTTTTAAATTTTTTTAAACCCCAACTAATGTTTGCTTTAATGGACAGATCGCAGGTCTGGTTGTCTTCACTGACGCCAACGTAACCCAAAAATACGATAATTGTAACGAAACTCAAGGATTCCTCTCCTGTTTGGACGGAACGTGTTATCACTCATCGAAGACATGCGATGGAAAGTTCGACTGCAGGGACGGCACAGACGAGGGCTCCTGTAAGCTATTATTCACTCAATTATTTCAAACATTAGTTTTGCGAACAGGACTTTAATTAACAAAAGTGTTATGTTTTCCACAAATAATTTGTTTAATAAATCTCTTCTAATAATAAAGTATTGCAACGAAAACAACAAAATTTAATTAAAGGAACAAAACATTTGTCTCTTTTTAGGCTTAGAAAGGGATGAATACAATTTGGCTCAGTTTCGGATGAGTCGTACCAATCGATTGCAGCGCTTGTATGACAACACTTGGCTCTGGAAAGACATCAACATTGGGTTAATTGCATTCAAATATCATTTTTCGATAAATTTCAACTAAAAATCAATTTGTTGAACCTTTTAGTGCTCTTGGTTACCATATATTCAAAGCCCCGGTTCCTAACGCTCCGGTGACTTGGGTTGTCAATGCGTTTGGTATGAGTTCCACTAATGGCTTCGGTATCCAACAGTCAAATATCGAGTACTCGAGTGTTCGACCCTTTTATATGAACGTTGAAATGCCATCGACTTGTCTGATAGGGGAACAGATAGGGGTTCGGATCAGTATTTTTAATTACCTTCCCTATGAAATTGAAGTTATTGTTGTGTTGGCCCGAAGTCCAGACTATAAGTTTGTTCACGTGGAACCATATGGAAGAGTTCAGGTCAGGACAGACATCACTTCTTTGAGTTTTATGATTATTAACTCAATTTTTTGTAACTCTAGTCCTATAATCCGCGCACATCCTTCGGACAGCACCAACACTTGATTTTGGTGAGAATTTTCAAATATTTGTTTGAATTCTAATTGAATGCCATTCCGTTCAGATCTATCCGAGCCGTACATCAGTGGTTTATATGCCTATTGTTGCGCAACGTTTGGGGAGTATTAATGTGACGGTTATGGCCAAAACACAGGTCGCAAAAGACATCGTCACTAAGACATTGATTGTAGAGCCGGACGGCATTCCTCAATACACTCACACAAGTGTTGTATTGGACTTATCTCAAGGCGCGTATCTCATCAAATATCTCGAAACCAATGTTACGGAGAATCCGATAATACCCTATCGTCAGGAAAGGAGATATGTCTTCGGTTCCAATAGAGCCAAGATATCAGTGGTCGGGGATGTTGTGGGACCGGCGTTCCCGACAATGCCTATGAACGCCACTTCTATGTTGAGAAAGCCATTCGACTGCGCCGAACAAAATATGTTTAACTTTGCGGTCAATATATACACACTTTTCTATTTGCGTCTTACGGGTCAGCGTCGACCAGAATTGGAGAAACAGGCCTTTAAGTACCTGAATATTCAATACCAAAGACAATTGAGTTATAAGAATTCCGACGGTTCCTTCCGTGCCTTCCGTTGGAACAATAGGCCGAGTGTTTGGATGACTGCCTTTTGCGCTCGTATTCTACATAAGGCGACGTTCCAGGAGTGGGAGAACTTCTTATTCATTGATCCAAACATTATTCAGGACGCGATTGCGTGGCTCTTGAGGTTTCAGACACCGGAGGGAGCGTTCGTCGAGACGTCTCTCATTCCGCACAACCGGCGAATGAATTTAACCTCAAAATTATCTGAAGACTCGAGTCTTCGCAACATTTCATTGACAGCACACGTTCTCATAACTCTTGCAGAGGTTAGAGACCTGAGAGGAGATGTCGGCGCCCGGGCATCGACTGCTCGAACAGCAGCTCAAAGATATTTGGAGCGAATGCTTCACATAATCATCAATTATGACGACCCCTACGAGTTGGCCATCACTTCATATGCCTTGAGTTTAGTTAATTCGGTGGAAACGGACGAAGCATTTAATCTATTGGATCAGAAGATGCGAGAAGTGAGTGGAATGAGGTATTGGGGCCGCGAAGCCATTCCTCCACCAAAAACCCAAATTGAAAACAACAGACCATTTTTGTTGCCCCGACTGCCCCACAAATATGACTCTTCAAATATAGAGACGACAGCCTATGGACTGTTAGTTCATATCGCAAAACAAGCGGTCATTCAGAAGGAAATCGTTGAATGGCTTAATAATCAGCGCCTATACGACGCCGGGTGGGCCTCAACTCATGATTCAGTGATTGCATTGCAGGCACTCATCGAATACGCGATTCAGTCGCGACTCAGAGAAGTGACAGACATTAAGATAACAATCGAAGCGCCCTCTTCTCGAAACTTCTCCAAAACTGTTCACATCGGAGAAGAAAACTTATCACATCTCCAAGAGTTTGATATTCCTAACCCTTTCGGTGCAATTATAGTTAAAGCACAGGGTTCTGGTCTCGCAATAGTCCAGTTAGACGTTCAGTATAATGTCGATTGGCCGCACCTCCAGATCCAACCTCCCATTAGATCATTCGATTTAGACGTTTCCGCGACTTTTAGTGGACGTAACAGTTCTCACATAACTTTCCGTTCGTGTCAGCGATGGATCAACTTTCAGGAGAGCTCTTCCAGTGGTCTCGCAGTTCTTGAAGTGACGATACCTACCGGTTATGTCATTCAACAACAAGAACTCGATTTGTTAGTGAAGAGCACTCCTCTCCGCAATCTAGAAGAGGCCCGTTTTTACGACAGAAAAGTTGTTTTCTATTTCGATTACGTATGGCTTTCCCTTTTATGTTCAATCGATTCATTTAATTGACGTTTTGTCCCTTTTTTGCTGAACAGTTGGATTCAACGCACACTTGTGTATCGTTTACAGTCCAGCGCTGGTATCCGGTGGCGAATCTGACCCGTTATATACCCGTTAGAGTCTATGATTATTACGCTCCGGGTATGTATTGACTCATTATTTTATTAATTTAATCGATTTGTAAATTAAATGACAGAGCGATTCAATGAGACGATGTTCAACACACAAAACTTGTATTACCTGAGCGTTTGTCACGTCTGTGGTTCATATCAATGTCCGTATTGTCCAATATTTAGCGGTTCATTGAATCTGACGCCGAATCTGATAATTATTTTTATCTTCACTTCAATTAAAATAATCTCTTTTTATAATTGTTTTAAATCTGTTGTGATTTGAGATCTGACTTAAGGAACAAATTTTATATACAATTAATAGACAAAGCCTTCCAATCATTGAATCTGTAATTAGTTTTCAACAAAACATTTCTGTAAAAAACGTCTCATTTTTTGAAATATTTTTTTTGTTTAAAAAGACAATTGAATTATGATTTTAACTAAATTTAAATGTAATATAATTATTGTGAGATTGGGTGCGGTTTTCCACTTTTGACTTAATTTTCTTAACGACTGTTTTGTTTTTATTCACAATTTTTATAGACTTTATTAGATTTCTAACGAATTTATTAAAAGTTTGTTTAGAATTTTGAAACGTTTTGTAATAAAATAATGAATCGATTGAATGAATCGTAACTTTTTGTGTTGGACTTCATTGAGTCCATCGCTGATCATATCAATGATCGCCGAAGAATTGATT